>CM024723.1:12299596-12584861 GCA_014182545.1 Eucalyptus globulus
TTCCTCCAATCTACCCGTTGGACGGAATCAATTAGGAAGATCGTTCAAGCTATTAAAGGAACGTGTTGATAGCCCATCAATCATGTTCGCCCATACAATCAGGATCTCGGTTTCCATAAGCGAAACTTTCCAATAATATTTAGACAATCATCGAATCTTCAGTCATTGAATCAATCTTGATCAATCAAAGGATTCTTATACGTCTTCTCCAGCCACGAGATCTTCTCCAGATGATAAGGTTAAATCCCAAACAAAACATCCGAGTTCGAGATAACCTTTCTTCAACGGATCGAGACTGTCAATGAGGATATACTTTGAGTCTTGAGTCGCGATCCGGAAGTCTTCCAGACTTTAACGGCGAGCCCGGACCTTCATACTAGACGCGGAAACATTTTTGTCAACTTCAAAACTCTTCACGAGTATTTCTCCAACAATCTCCCCTTTTTGATGGTGACAAAACCTTCCTACTGATTTGGATAACTTTGACCTGCAAAAACATTTCTCAAACACATATGTATATCTTATGAAAATAAATGACTAATAGAATAACACTAGAATCTGCAACCACAGAAAATAGGTTAGTCCAATATATGATTTAGCCATTCATAAGATATCAATATTGATAAATAGATGCAGTCAAATCCAAGTCTAAGTTCTTATCCGGACACAAAACAAAGTCAAAGTCCGTCAAAAACAAACAGAGCAGTTAAACATAATCCATCAAAATAAAAAAGATTGAAAGTTTTGTTTTTCAAATCATGCATCTCTCCCCCTTTTTCTCATCATTTAAAAAGGATGAGATGAAATCAAGATTGCTTGGGAACGCGGACAAGCTGGAAATCTTCCATAGACTAAACAATGCCTTCTAGCCTCTTAAAGTCTTCCTTCAGCTGTACAACCTCCTCACTCTTGGCATTGGCCTGATTCTGAATAGAGAGGGCTTGCATCTTTCATTTAATGAACAGGAAGAAGCGACCTTCATTCTTCAAGCTTTGAACTTCGCATCCCAAGGCATATATCTGACCTTTCATCTCCAAGAGAATATCCATGATTCTCGAAAATCTGCTCCATTATCGATCGAGTACTTGCTTCTGCACTCGTTCGATGGAGTAAAAGAAGACGATGGTGGATCAGCATAATCTCGCAGGTTTGGCGATGAAGCTTCAAGACCTTCCTCTGGAAATTGAGATGCATAAACATCTTACGGGTTCGCGGCGAACGATGACTCCTTCACTTTCATGCTGAAATGAAGATGTCACTCCTTTCTCCTGAACTCCCCTGTTTTTTCATGCCTACGGTGGAGAAGAGATTTCCTCGGTTCTCCTTCTCTTCCTTCTTCTTCAGGTCTTTCTTGCTCCGCTTCTTGCTCTGTTTCTCTTTCTCCTTCCTCCTTCTCCTTTGCTTCTCTTTCTTCTTCCTCTTTCTCTACTTCTTTTGTCTTTTGTTCCGATTCTTTCGGCCAGGGAACAGGACGACTTTAAGTTCTTTAAAGCCATTGCGAGAGATGGTGATGTCATCTTCATCATCTTCATCCTCAATGAGGAGAGCTCTTCTTTTCTTTGATGGAGCAGCCATGGGCTCCTTCCCTTTTCTCTTAGCGACGAAGAGAATTGATGAGACTTGGCGAAGTCTTCTCCTTGAATTTCTCCAATTCCTTGCTCGGTTCCTTGACGCATTTTGGTCACCATTTTCAGTCCTACCACCATATGATCGCATGATCTAACACGAAAGTTTTACGGAGGCTGAATTTTCAAATGTCTGAATAACTTCGTAACAAGGCTTGGGTAAGGGAGTTGACCTCTGTCCTTCATCACCGCTCTATACATGTGAAACATGACGGTATGAGGGAGAGAAAACTTCTTTCCACAGAGGATAGCATACATCAACTTTGCCTCGAGCTAGAAACATCGGTTTTGGAAGTTGATTTTGGCCGAAGGCAATTAATCACGATCTTGTGAAGCAAAATGTTGAATGCATTCATCCTTGAGTAGGTGATCTTCTCTTGTTCTCTTGTCCTTCACCAATTCAAGTGTGGCCCGAGCAATGGAAACTTTAATCGGTTGATATCCGCCTCTCTCAACTTCTAACACATCAGCCAAGATATCCATATCTACAACATAGTCTTGTTCTTTGACAACGAAGGAAAATCTATTCGCATCTAAAAAGCTAAGATTTGAATAAAAGTAAACGGTCAATTCAGCATAAGCCTCGGTTGAGTCGAAACATAACTTTTCAAGTTGAAGATAATTGAACTTTTCCCTCAAGTTCACTTTCACAGGCATCCAGAAAATCAAAGTCCACACTCCTAGGGTTTTATTACCCCACGCTTCAGCAATTTTGAGTACAAGGTCCTTTTGTTCCTTTGATCTGAACAAATCTCCCATTTTCCTTGAATTTCAGCCGCAATACCCATTTTCGGTTGAAATAAACTGAACAGATTGTCATCATCATTTCCATCTACAGGATTTGGCCCCCAGTCACGAGGATCACTTGGGATATTCGCAAGGGTTTCCTCAGCCACCCCTTTACGATTAGCGATTCCCAAACTTTCCATTCTTTTGAAAAGATATATTCGTTCATATATCCTTTTTCTTTAACAAAACTATCAATATAGTTCAAAAGGAGTACGAATTCCTTTTAAAAGCACGATATAACTTGTAGATAAAAGCGAGGCTTTTGAGTTCTTACGGGTGCACCCTCGATGATTTCTTCCTCGTTGAACAACGTCTTGAGGACTAGATGATGGAGAGTGACACTGCTGAGAATGTTGTGGGCTCGGTTGCTGATCTCGGATAAACTTCATCTTGAGTAAGATCGAAGTGCGTAGGCCCCTTACTCATTCTCTGTGGTCCCACGCTTGCGATTCTTGACGATTTTCGTGAAGAAGACATCTTTAACGATGATTGGAAGATTCCTCGCTTGACTTTCCCAGAAAAGATGATAACTTTTTGAAGATTTAGCGATGAAGACAACCGGAAGAGGAGGATCGATGCTTTCTAGGGTTTTGAGAGTAAAGTGAATAGACAAGTGAAGAGTAATCGATAGTGCTCGTTCGGTTAAAAGAAGAGTAAACGAATCGTCACAAAGGAAATAAAAATATGCCTTTTCAAAATAACTGATTTTATCCGTAAAAATAGTTATTTCAAAAATAATAACTTCCTTTTGAAAATGAACCGATGTAATATATACGGCAACAATTTAAACACAGTCTGATGATCGTACCTTTTCAAGATAAGATTGGAGAGAGAGAAAGACTTACAGTCTGAAGGTCGAGACAAGACTGTTGATAAAGTCTTGTAAGCCTTTGAGAGTCGAAGGTCTTTAGACTTTGATATCCTCATACCTCAAAATATTGAGTCGGGTCCGTATAGACTCAAATTGATTTTTCTCCAAAGGCTTCGTAAGTATATCAGCCAGCTGATTCTTTGAGTCAACAAAATGAATTGAAACATCTCCATTTTGAACATGATCTCTAATAAAGTGATGTCGAATTTCTATGTGCTTCGCTCTTGAGTGAAGAATTGGATTTTTGGTGAGGTTGATAGCAGCGGGTGTTGTTGCAATTAATCTCCGTGCATGAGTCTTCAATTGCAAAATCTCTTAGCTGTTGTTTTATCCATAGAATTTGCGAGAAACGTAGCTTCCAAGAGCGACATACTGCGCTTGATTGTTGAAAGAGACACGGTACTTTGTTTCCTTGAAAACCAAGACACTTGTTTCCAAGCAATCGGCAAGTTCTCTTACTCTTTCTATCAACTCGCAACCGGCCGGATCTGCGTCCTCAATATCCCGAAGTTTAAAGTCTCCCTTCTTAGGATACCAAAGACCGATGCTTGATGATAAAGCGACGTATTTAATGATGCGTTTGGTAGCGAGATGGGATTCTCTAGGATCGATTGAAACCTAGCACAGATGCAAACACTCAACAAAATATCAGGTCTAGGCGATAAGATAAGAAGTGATCCAATAATGCTCTGTACAGCTTTTGATCAACTTTCTTCCCTTCTTCATCTTTGTCTATCTTTAAAGAACTTGACATTGGTATGTCGGTCTTTTTGCAATTCTCCGGTCAAACCTTTTGACAAGATCATTAACATATTTTTTCTTGAAAAATGAAAGTTCCTTCCTTCAATTGTTTTATTTGAAGACCAAGAAAGAATGTTAATTCTCCCATCATACTCATTTCAAACTCATCCTGCATAGACTTTGAAAATTTCTTGCACAGACTTTCATTAGAGGATCCAAAAATAATATCATCCACATATATTTGAACAAGTAAGAAACTTTTATTTTCCTTTTTGATAAATAAAGTCGTATCTACTTTACCTTTAACAAAACCATTTTGTAATAGGAAATTACTTAACTTTGTCGTACCAAGCCCGAGGTGCTTGCTTTAAACCATACAAAGCATTTTTCAGTCGAAGACCGAGTCGCTTCTTTGGGTCTTCAAACCACTGGCGGTTGTTCCACATAAACTTCCTCATGGATAAATCCATTTAGGAAGGCGCTTTTTGACATCCATTTGGAATAACCTGAAATTCTTATAACAAGCAAACGCGAGTAATAGTCGAATAGCTTCTAACCTTGCCCTTTGGAGCGTAAGTCTCATCATAGTTTATTCCTTCTTCTTGCGTATATCCCTTGGCCACGAGTCTTGCTTTATTTCGTATGACTTTCCCTTTCTCGTTCATCTTGTTTGAACACCCATTTGGCTCCAATAACAGTTTTTCCTTTTGGTTGGGATGTCAATTCCCAAACATCATTTATCTTTGAACTGTCGAGTTCTTCTTGCATAGCTTCAATCTAGCTTTCATCGAGATAAAGCTTCTTCTATGCTCTTTGGTTCAATTTCAGAAACGAGTGCCACAAAGACTAGACTCTTCTCGCCTTTTGGATCTTGTGCGAATTCCTTCATTAATTTCGCCAATTATAAGATCTTTGGGATGACCCGGACTTATGCTTCCAGTTACTCGTTGACTTGTGCAGTAGATGATCTCTTTCTTTATTTGGATCTTCACTATCAACCTGATGCTGGTTTTCAGTCGAGATGCTTCTTGAGTTGTAGACTTTGGAGGGTGCAGGCAGGTTCGAGACTCTTCTTGATGAGTCGGTCTTGATTCATCTTGCATCGAGTCTTGAAATTTAACATTCATTGACTCCTCTGGTAGCTCTTCTTGTTATAAACTCGTAAGCTTTGCTTGATGTAGAATATCCAAGGAAGATACCTTCATCGATCTTTCTTCAAACTTACCAACTCGATCTTTTGCATTTTCAATATAAAACATTTGCAACCAAATACATGAAAATATGAAACAATAGGCTTCTTTTCTTTGAATAACTCATAAGGGGTTTTTTGAAGAATAGATCTTAAGAAGACTCTATTGATGATATAGCAAGCTATTGAAACAGCTTCAGCCCAAAATCGAGAAGAAATTTTACTTTCAATTAAAAGAGTTCTAGCCATTTCTTGAAGAGATCTGTTCTTTCTTTCCACAACTCCATTTCTGAGGAGTATATGGAGAGGAAAACACATGCTTACGAGATTCATCACAGAATTTTGTAAAATCTTGATTTTCAAATTCACCTCCATGATCTGTTTTTTTATACAAGAGATTACACATCCCTTTTCATTTTGAACCTTTTTAGCAAATTTTTCAAAATACGAAAAGGTTTCGGACTTACTTGAAAGGAAATATACCCAAGTAAAAACGGGAGTAATCATCAACAATTACTAGGCAATACTTCTTACCCCCAATACTCGAGTTCTGGTTGGTCCGAAGAGATCCATATGCAACAAGCGTAGAACATGATTAGTAGAGACATGTTTTATTGGCTTAAAAGAATTTCTTACCTGCTTTCCCAGAATACATGGAGTGCATGAATCGTCTTTTGGTATGGCAATTTTGGTAGACCTCGAACAAGTTTCTTTGATGAGATTTTGGCTAATTGCTTCATATTGACATGTCCAAGCTTTTTGTGCCATAAGCTTGCTTCGTCTTGAATTGAGATAAGACATTGTGATTCATTTGGTTTCACATCCAGAAGATAGATATTTCCATGTCTTCTACCCAAAAAGATTGAGTAGAGTCTTTACCGATTCCCGAACATGTTCCTTCTTGAAAAAGATCTTGAAACCAAGTATCACACAATTGACTAATGCTTTGAAGATTGTAATTTAGTCCTTCCACTAAGGAAACATTACTTATTGTGAGAGTTCCAATTTTCACTGCTCCAAATCCCACAATACTTCCTTTGCTGTTTCCTCCAAATGAAACTTTTCCACCATTTACTTGAGCAAGTTTTATAAAGCAATTTGAGTCTCCCCGTCATGTGTCTTGAGCAACCGCTGTCAAGATACCACTTTACCTGTTTCTTGATGGAGACCTCAAATTCCTTGCATGAGTCCGATCCCGAGTGCATTCAGTTCCGGAGTCGATTGTGCCATCGGACATAGATTGGCGTATTCATTATCACTTTCTTCACACTCGGTATCACTCCGGTTTCAGCTTTGAGAGCTTTTCGAAATTTTTCAGCTTTTCCTTTCTTTTTCTTCAAAAGAGGACAGTTGGGTCGATATGTCCCTTTTTCTTGCATTCAAAGCAGACTACATCTTTGTTTGGTTCCTCATCATCAACAGACTTGGTCTGCTGTCTTTGAAAGCCTTGTTTCTTTGAGTTGAACCTTCTTCCTTTTCTGTTTAGTTTTCTGAATCTTCTTATCATGAGAGCAAGCTCCTCATCGTCCATATCTTCTTCGAATCTGTAACATCATAATCATCATTTGATTTTAATGCAATAGATTTCTTACCTCTTGGATCTTCATCTTCATTGATCCTTTCCACTTCATAGGACTTAAGAGTTCCAATCAGCTCATCGACGAGATAGTGGCATAATTCTCTGCGTCTCTCTTATCGAAGTCTTTATGTGATTCCAATCCTTGGAGAGTCCACGCGGTAGCTTGTTTACCTTCATGGGATCAGAAGTTGGTTGACCTTGATTTTCAAGACCATTCACAATATTTGTAAAACGACTAAACATGTCGATATTGATTCTCCTGGTTTCATTACTCAAGGCTTCGTATTGACCGAGAAGAATGTTGATTCTTGTTTCCTTCACTCGATCTGTTCCTTCATAGGTGATATGCAATCTGTCCCAAACTTATTTTGTTGTACCACAAGAAGATATTCTATTATATTCAGTTGGTGATAAAGCACAATATAAGGAATAAATTGCTTTTGCATCGAGTGTGCTGTCTCTTGGTTATTTCTTCTTGAGACATTCCGCTGGATTCTTCAGTTTCTTTTCCTCTTTCGAGACTGATGCGGTGGTAGGAGTAATTCCTTTTTCTACAACGTCCCATTCCGAGAGGATCCTTTGATCATAGGAAAGCTTTCATCTTGTTCTTCCAGATGTTGTAATCCTTTCCATCAAAGTAAGGTGGTCTGGTATTGCTTTGTCCTTCCATCAGCCCTGGTGCTAGCATACTAGCCATGGATCTTTTACTATGAAGTAAAACACTTCAAATAAAGTAAGTACACAGGCTCTGATACCAATTGATATGGCTAGTGTAAACACCTAGAGGGGGGTGAATAGGCGCACAAACTATTTTTCTCAAATACGTATGCAACAGATTGAAATACGATCGATGTAGAGAGAGTAAGGAAGAGAAAATCAAACACAGGATTTATAGTGGTTCGGCTTATTCCAAGCCTACGTCCACTCTTCAAGCACGACAGCCCACGGGCTGGATTTCACTATGATCAAAAGAGGAGTTACAGCACGGTTTTGCCATGATTCCACAGTGTAGATATTCTATCACACCTCCTCAAGGTCTCTCACAAATATAGACTCTCTTTTGTATACAAGTATTCGCTCAAGAGATTTATCTAAACAAATAGGAGCTTCAGACTTTGGAATTTTTCTATCGCGCACTCTCTTCTTAAAAAACTAAGAACGTCTTCCTTATATACTCCTTTATGCCATCATACCCGTTGGCACTTTCCAAAGGAATTCCTCCAATCTACCCGTTGGACGGAATCAATTAGGAAGATCGTTCGAGCTATTAAAGGAACGTGTTGATAGCCCATTAATCATGTTCGCCCATACAATTAGGATCTCGGTTTCCATAAGCGAAACCTTCCAATAATATTTAGACAATCATCGAATCTTCAGTCATTGAATCAATCTTGATCAATCAAAGGATTACGATACGTCTTCTCCAGCCACGAGATCTTCTCCATGATGATAAGGTTAAATCCCAAACAAAACATCCGGTTCGAGATAACCTTTCTTCAATAGATCGAGACTGTCAATGAGGATAGACTTTGAGTCTTGAGTCGCGATGCAAGTCTTCGACTTTAATCGCGAGTCTGCGGACCTTCATACTAGGCGCGGAAACATTTTGTCAACTTCAAAACTCTTCACGAGGATTTCTCCAACAGATCTCAACCATTGAATGAAAGAAAATTGATGTCAACAATTGAATTTGGCATGACCATTTTGTCCTACCAAACCCCACTATCCCATAACTCACGCCAAAAATGATAAGTTATGCCATATCAATATTTCACTAATCAGTGTGTAAGCTATAGTTTTGATTATTTAGCTTTACACATTTGACAAAATTGCTTTAGGGATAGATATCTCTCAGTCATCAAGCGTAAATTTCTACCAAAAAAAAAAAAAGTGAAGAAATCATGGAACTTGAAAGTTGAGAGGATAGCATCCCTTGTCAGACTAGAAATACATAAATCAAATGAAATTCAAACTAAATTGTTCAAAAAATATAACCACCATTGCATTCTTCCACCATTTTTACTTTTTATTTTCATTTTTTTTTTGTTTAGTGAAAACAAAATTGAAGAATTTATCCAGAAACAAATGTCTCCAAGTTTGAGATAATAAATGAAAACCACAGCATTAGAAAGGGTCATCACCAAAGGATTAAAACACAGTCCAAGTTTGGGGCAATGGCGATTCTTTCACAGATTGTACAAATGCAAGGATCAATGGCAATTCTGACGCTCCATTCTTTGCATGTGCACATGCAGATCTTAAGCTCCTTCACAACATAATACACATTCAAGACTTGATTCTGTTTATGTAGAACACTTTAACTCGAACCAGAGAGATCAGCATGCCATGAGACAGCAATTTTCAGATCATACATCAACGAGCATATGAGACGAGAATCATAACACCATATGACAAATGAGCATCCTATTCCAACAAAGTTGGCCATAACAAGGGTTCGATAAGTAGAGAACAAATCGACTTTATGTATATGATTTTGCGGTTCCAGGATTGTATCGAATTTACATATTGATCTAGTTCGAGCATTTCATCAAACAAGTAATATGCATTTTGATCAAGGAGCTCATCCGCAACTAGATTGAAAATCGTCCAAATTGGACCGGACTTGGCTGGTTTAGTCCAATTCCTGATTGCATAAAAATGGAACCGGTGATTTTCAATTCGGTTCCCATTTTTTGGGACCAGAGAATCAAACCGGACAGTCCCAACCAAACGAGTTCCGGTCCGATCCAATGAAACCGGCCACTTAGCAAATTTTTTTTTTTTAAATACTAGAGTTGGTATGCCTATATAATTTTTGTCCTTTTCTTCACTTCCTTCACTTTTGTCTTTATTTCCTTGCCGAGCGTGAGCTCGAAGTCTCTCATGATAATGCAATCTTTCTTATCTTAAAACAAAAAATATATCACTCCATATATAATCCATGCCAACCGACTATGCCTTAACACACCTTCTTTTTATTTTTCTATCTTTATTTTTCTATATATTGCATGAATATACGAAACATCAATCATCATATCATTTTTTATTCCTTTTCATTGGCCAAATTTTCCTCATTTGCTCTTGAACAAATATTGTAAGAATAATATAAATCTTTTTCTAAAATATACTCATCTTCTAACTCGTCATTCCTCATAAGTTAATTTTCGGCAATCAAAGAATAAATGGTTTGGACCAATTTCCTCTCTTCATGGGCTTTGTCCAACTTGCCAAATTAAATCTTACAACTATCATTTCAAATATGTCTATCATCGGTCTAATGCGAATGCAATAATAAAAATGTAAACTAAATAATAAATGCTCCTAAAATTACATGCTATGCAACTTAATTATATTATTTTTGTTTAAAGGTTAAAATTAATCTCTAATTTTCCATGTATTAAATAAATGGTTGAGTTGCCAAAATTTAGGTGTTAGCAGGATTAAATTGGTACCAAAGAAACATGTTTAGGACTTTTCTGACTCTTTTTCCTAATAATACAATGTAACAAAATCGAAAATTATAGCAAAAAAGAAGAATCTTTGTGAAATCCCAAGTCAAGCTCCCAAGTCACGCTGATTATGAGATATTTTTATCTAGTTAGTGTAATTTTGCATGCATGTCTTTGAATTGATACCATGAAAAACCCCAAATTGATTCATCTATAACAAATTTATCTTAAATTAATTTTTTGACCACAAAAAATACTATAGTGATGCAACTATGAAAAATTTACCCTTAATTAGTTTTGGTTAAATTTTCCTAAAATAACCAAAATGTCCCTTTTAGATAAAGTTACCCCTAAAATCTATGCCTAGCATCTCTCCCCTCTCTCTGCCTGCCCCTCTTCCTCTGCCAGCAGATCGCCCACCCCACTCCCACTTTCTCCTCTCCATTGCCGCTCTTAAGCTCGGATTTTGCCATTCGAGTAAGCTAGAGAGAGAGAGAGAGAGAGAGAGAGAGAGAGAGAGAGGTGATAAGGTATTGACGGTCGTGATAGGCGATTGGGCTTGCTCGGATGGAGGCTAGTGGCGGCCATAGGGATGAGGACGGCAGAGGAGGTCCATATCCAGTGGAAGAGAACTATAATGAGAAAGACGAAAAATGGGGAGAAAAGCTTTTGATTTGACTTCAAGAATTATTTCTAAAATTTTGATTCCATCGTTATTCACCACGCCTCACATGAATGATTATTCAGAAGCTAAAGAATGAAATCTAGAAACAAGAAGGTAAAACAATAAATGTGAATCCGCCAAACACTTCGACCGTTTATGAATCTATGACCACGAGCATAAGTTCGTCTTCGGCAACAGGATCGAAGCTAACGCATTGTTCCACTGGGACTTCGAGGCAACGAGACGTGGAGAAGTGAAGGGGCCGTGGAGCCAACCCTTGGCTATCACCTGATACACCGCCTCGGTCGAGTGAATTCCGTCCCAATTCACGAGAACCGATGGATCTGTACACAGAGTCGAGCCATTGGAACCACACATGGCCGAGAGGTCAAAATGATACGGTCCGCCACCTCCACAACAAGCTGCTTGTGTACCTCCATTGAATCCTGCAAACAAGAGGAGGATTGATCTCCATAGTCACCCTTATAACTTCACAAAAGTACCGCAAACTTTCAAATAATTTCGATGTGACTCAGTGAATTATCTTATATGCCTAATTCACTGTCGATTATGAGACTAGAATGAAAGAAAACACACCATAATGATTTGGTGTGCAGAAGAAACGAATGGCAGCTCCATAGTAATCGGCATACATAATCCTTGCGTGGCGATATTTCTGTCTCAAAATCTGCAGCTTTCGCTTGACATAACTGTTGTGGTACTTGGAGAACTCATTATAAGCTTTGAGACAGCCAGTTCTTGGATCAGAGTCCGATTCATTAGAGCTGTGAAACAAAGCCAAGTACACCGTCCAGCAACCGATCGGGAAATTCCCCGGCACCACTAAATCCACTGACCCTTCTTCGATGAGCATCTAAAGCAATCACAAGCTATGAAAATAATTCATTTGAGGTGACCACATGGAAGATTTTATTGGAACGAATGTTGAATAAATCGTATTGTGTGTATGTTAATTGTTTTTTTTTAAAAAAAAAGGAGAGGAGAGAGAGAGAAATAAGTAAATAAATATAAAAATGAAAATGAAAAAGGCATACATTGACCCACCCGTAACAGCTGCATTGGTTGAAAGTCTCTCATTTATCGCCGAGATCGAGGGTTTGAAACCCACAATTGCTAGTGATTTAAGTGGGGGCCCTGGCAGTGGGATGCTAGGCTAGTCTTCCCGAGTATAGGCGTTGTAGGTCTCTCCATCGCGGAGGACCGTGAGACCCCGAATAGCGTAAGTGAAAGAGGGCCCCGGCGGATTCTCGGTCACCAAAAAAAAAAAAAAAAAAAGGCATACACTGGTGGCATTAGTGATGGCTCCAACAACAAGGGGCACCATGAAACGGAGCTGCTCAACGCTTGCACCTAAGGTGAAAAGAAAGTTGTAGTCGTTTCCACCAATCTCCCCCACAAGAAACAAAGACTTCTTGAAATATGGATCACAATCTACTCAAAAGAAAGAATTAAAACAAAAATTAAATGGATAAAAGATGGGTTGGTAACCATATAAAAGATTGTTGTGATAAGATATATTTAAATATTAATCACCCTGTGAAAATATTTTTTTTTTTTTTTTTTTTTAATGATCCAAGAGCACGGACGAAAAGCCACATCTATAAGAAGGTTTGTAAAACACCCTGCAAGGGCCATGAACTGATTGAGTTCATGCCTTTGGCCTGAACAAGTAGTCCTGATCAGAGCAAGTTGAATGTAGTTAATAGGATCTAAATAGACGATCTTTGGTTGCTTAGCTGGAAATCCGTAATGTTCCAACTAATCATGCCAACTATAAAGTCACCCTATGAAACATTTAGGAGCTACATATGCATGATATTAACCAAATCACCGAGATGAATAATCACACCTTGTTTAGATAAGATCAATGGTACAAAATGGAAGTACACACAAACTATCACTAAAAAATATCAGTCCTCAATCGGAGCATACAAAAATGAGTTTATGTTTTAACTAGTTGGGTAGTACGAAGAGATGATTTGAGTCCCTGGAACCAGATGAGCTGGACATTTAAGGTATGATTCGTCCATAACAACGATCCAAGCTCTTGAGCATTAAAAAATGTCGGATCAAATGCCGTGGCGCCGGCAACTGCAAAATTCACTCCACTACGATCATGATGCAAGCCCTTGCCCGGCTCAAAATTTGGCTTCAGATCGGGTAACCCAAATGCTTCCGCTGCATTTTCATATGCGTATTGCATGCACAGCATTTAAACATCTCAGCTGATAGTTAAAGATTTCAACTGCACGCAGAGCATGATACGAACACCGCAGGTATAAATAGTTTTTCCTTGAGCATTGTTTTCTACTGCTAGAGATCCCAATATTTATACCAAAATTAGTGGCCTTTTGCATCAAATCCCTGTTCTTTTCCCTAAAAGCAGATTCATTTACAAAAGCAGATAAAGAGTCTGAGAGGACTACATACCTATGAAATCGATCATGAGACGTCCATCTGAAAAACAACCGGTGGGATGCCCAGAGAAGGTTTTGCCATAAGGAAGCTTAGCCACAGCCAGAAATGCGACTGCCCCGGTACTAAGGAAGTTCCTGTTGTTGCTTATAGAGTCGCCGAAATTGAAAATCGACTCATACCTACGCGGGAGGGCCACGTTGGTCTTCAAAGACAGACAACAATGCAGAAGTATTGAGATTATTATATTATATTTCACGGGAATCTTGAGTATTTTCGAGAGAAGTCTTGGAGATACTAAGAGAGTTGGTAGACAATTTATGTGCTCTCTTGCTAATATCAATTTTGTGAAAAGATGGGGTTTGGAGGTGAGGTTGAATTGCTGAAGGCGGTGTAATCAGGAGTCATTGTGCCCTTTGCTTATACATTGGAGTGTCAGATGGAAG
Source organism: Eucalyptus globulus (assembly GCA_014182545.1). Lineage (NCBI taxonomy): Eukaryota > Viridiplantae > Streptophyta > Magnoliopsida > Myrtales > Myrtaceae > Eucalyptus > Eucalyptus globulus. The sequence goes on from CM024723.1 coordinate 12,313,386, forward strand.
CTCGACATATAAACATGGTGACATGAGAATGTCGTCTTGTGGATGTCTGGGTCTTCATTGGCGACTCATGTTGTTGATTTTTGATGATCATACAATGATGGCTTGATGTCCCAAAACGACCACCCGTTGAAAACATGTTAAATGATTAAGAGCCTCATCTGTATTTTTCCATATCGCTACTGAACTGAACGCTACAATATTTGAGTTAGCTCTTTCTACGAAAACGATGAAGTCTCAAACATTCTCTTACTTTCCAAACTATTTTGTATAGATGAGGCGATTTAGACTATTTTTGTTGGTTTCTAATCCAGTTAGGATGTATCATTACATAGGTCAAAATAAATGGTTAAGAAGATATGATGTGAAATAACAGGTCAGATAGAATAGATTAATAGGACATTCTAAGGCATCAAGCAGTTTGAAATGAATATAATATGCACGAGCTAATTGCAATTATTGTTAGCTGCTGAAATAATTGATAATATTGAAGTACACTATGCAAAATGTCACATGGTGTTGAACAGATCGATCTAACTATGACTTGTTTTCTTGCGTATTATGCATCGATAATCAAACGCAAAATTATTCTTTTTCTGGCTATGGTCCAAACTGGTTTTGGTTATTGGCTTCCACTTGGACATTAATTATATCCCTCGGCCTCATTTTTATCGTAATTTGGGTGGCACCACAAAATTCCAAAACCCCCATTCTTGGAAGTTTCTAAAAATTAGCTCGGGTTTAAATCCCACGGGCTTTACATATTCAATTGGACTAATACTATAATCCAAAACGAGTTAAGAGACAGATGTATAAAGTGAGTATTCAATGCCATATCAACTCTCCCATGGATGTCTCTTATCCCTAACGCTAATATGTGCACCTAAATAAATTAGTATCATCAGAGATATATGGTTAATTAAATACTTTGAAAACATTTTGATTAATATGTGCTATCCAAAATCGTTCATATCCATAAGTGAATTCATCTCTTGATTTGAGAGGATCGGATCATAAAACCAGTTGTTGAGAAAAGTCGGATAGTTAATTAGTTGTGTGGCTCGCAATATCAACAATAATTTGCAAGATTTTGATTCCATCGGTATTCATGACTCATCACATGATGATAATCCAACAAGTAAAGTTTACAGGATGGAAATCTGAAACAAGAACACATAGGTAGAACAACAAGATGTCAATCCACCGAACACAGTGACTCTTTATGACTCGGTGACCATGAGCATACATTCATCTTTGACATTAGAATCGATGCTTTATGCATCATCCCCTTCGGACTTCTAGGCAACGAGACGTGGAGAAGTGAAGGGACCGTCGAGTAAGCCCTTGGCCATGTGCCGATACGCCGCCTCGGTCAAGTGAACTCCGTCCCAAAGTATGAAGGCTGATGGATCTTTACACACGCTTGACGTGGAACCACACATCATCCTGACGTTGAAATTAAATGGTCCACCAGCTCCACAGCAAGCTACATGTGTTGATTTAGAGAAACCTGAAAACGAGAGGACATCGATCTCACCACTTAACCTTATAAGTTCATAAAGACGCGGCAAGTAGGATAAATCTTCAATCTATATACATAGTTGAAGGTTTTATATGCCTATTCACCGTTGATCGTGAAAGTAAGAAGAAAGTAAACTCACCATATTGTGTTGGTGATTCAAAGAGACGCATGATATCTCCATAATAATCCGCATAGATAATCCTTGCATGGCTATATTTTTGTCTCAAAACCTGCAACTCTCGTTGGAGATAATTATTGTGATACTTGGCAAATTCATTATAACGATTGAGACAACCAGTTGCCGTATTAGCGTCGTTCTTGAGAAAGGGCGGAGCTGTCGTTATGTACGATGTCAAGCAACCAATTGGCAGATTCCCTGGCACTACTAACTCCACCACCCCGTGTTCGATGAGCATCTAAAACAATCACATGCCATGAAAAACTTATTGGAGTGCTAGAAAAAGGTTAACCACGCAAGATCTTATTGGACGAATAGTATTGTGCTTTATTCGTTGCGAGAAAAAGAAAAGGGCCATACGCTGGTGGCATTGGCGATGGCTCCAACAACATTTGGGACAATGGGACGGAGCTGCTCAAAGGTTGCACCCTGGGCGAAAGCAAGATTGTAGTCGTTTCCACCAATTTCCCCCACTAGAAATAAAGACTTCTTGAAATATGTATCGCAATCTACAAAAGAAAATAATGAAAATAAAAATCAAATCATCAAATGACTCAAGTAATTGATTTAAAAATCCTAATAATGATATATTCCAATATTGAAGTTACTCAATGAAAGACTTCTTTTATTTTCCTTTGATATTGCAAGAGCACGAAAATACAAACCCGTCTATCTAGAGACCTATGAAATGCTCTTAAATCCCCATAAATTAATAGACTAGGCCTAAGCAAGTGTGCCTCAGTTTCTAAGTTACAAGTCTAAACATCCCAATCTATTGCACCAAACCTGTAGTGGTCATCCTCCGAAAGATTTATGAGCTACAAAGATGTGATATCTACCAAACCACCTCAGTAAATATCTTCAGTCGATCTAACACACAAAAGAGTAATTGCTATACATGTTAGTCCTCAATCGGAGCCTACAAAAATAGGGTTTATATTATTTACCTTGCTGGGTTGTGCAAAGAGAAGATTTAAGTTTCTTGAACCAGTCAAGCTGAACATTTAAGGAATGATTCGTCATTGTCATCGCTGGAATGCCTCGAGCTGCAAAGAATGTCGGATCAAGCGCTGTGGCACCAGCAACTGCAAAGTTAACTCCGCTACGAGCATCAACTGAGCCGTTGACTACCTCAAGATATGGCTTCAGATAGGGTAACCCAACTGCTTCCGCTGCATTTTCATATATGTAACGCATATACACCAGTTAAACATCTAAAATTAACACCCCCATTGATGATAAAGACTGCTAAAGATTGTCATTAACTCCGCTTTAAATAAGGAGTTCTTTTTCCTGTCGTTTCGAAAGAAAAATATGTATTGTCGTCAGTGAAATATCAACACCAAACGTAGAAAAATAGCCCTGTCTTTGAGCTTGGATATATACTGCTGTAGATCCAAATATTCTCAGCAAAAGCTGCGGCCTTTTGATTTAAATGCCTTTTCTCTTCCCTAACACAAGCATTCATTTACAAAAAGCAAAGAAGAGTTAGGAGAACATACCAATGAAATCAATTGTAAGACGTCCATCTGAAAAACGACCGGTCGGATGCCCAAAGAAGGTCTTGCCATAAGGAGACATCGGCAGGATTGCATGATCCCCCGCAGATCGGAGGTAGTTCCCAGTGTCGCTTAGAGAGTCGCCAAAGTTGAAAATCGACTCATACTTATGCAGGATCGTCGAGTTGGCCTTCAAAGCAAGGCAACATTGCAGAAGGATCAAGATTATTGCTATTTCATGGCAACTCTTGAGTATTTTTTAGAGATAAAGTCTTGATGATGCTAAGAGAGTTGGGCAACAATTTTATATCCTCTCTTTGCTAATTTTCAGTTGGTGAAATTTGGGGTCTTCAAGGTGAGCTTAAATAGCTGAAATTGGTTCAATCGGTTCATTAAATTCTTTGCTTATAATAGAAAGGGTGAGATGGACGGGTAACCGACAGTAAGGGGGCATGAGAACGTCGTTTTTTCGTCATCGAGTCGTTTTGTCGTTACCTCTTACTCGTCATTCCTATTGGGGCGACTAAGGTTGTTGATTCTAGAACTTCTTTTCGGTCCCCGTTCGACTGGTGGGACGGCGTACGGAGCGACATGGAAGATAGATGTAGTTATTTCTAAGGTTGTGGAGAATGTCTTTTTCCTCGTTTTGAACCTCCAATAATTTTCCAGAAACTATTTGTTGAAACCTCCGAAAACATAGGGGACTGTTAGCAGGTGCCGCAGCTTGCGGGCTTCAAGGACTTAGCAATGCCACGTCGAAGACTTCTCTCCTATTTAGTCAAGATTTATGAGAAAAGTCGATAATAATTTTCCTTTTGGCAAATTTAACTTTCTAAAAGATTAGCAAAATGATTAATCATATTCGAAATTTAATGGACATTTCTAATGACACTGACAATTTTCTTTTTAGTAAGAGATTATATTTTTCTGCCTTCGTTTTCCTGTGTGCGTTATTTAATTTCCTCCGAATTATTTATTTTCGCAAATTATTTTTCAGCTGCATAATTCCTGTGCCCCATTATGAGGAATCTTCCAAAGATGAGCCCAAGTTGGAACCCATGAGGTTTATATTATGCAGTCGAATCCAAATTGACGCAATAACTTAAATCAGAATCAAGAGTCAATTTTCTATATCTAGTAAACCTCCACCCATATTGCTACGTCGTAAACCTGCCTTCATTCATAGTCTCTTCCACCAAATCGTGAGGTGATGATATTTTTTCCTAAAAATCTGTACTTATGTACGAAATTTTCCATAATTCGATCACATTCTTAAATCCGTGGCCACTAATTGACCACAAGTGGTGATTCTACTTGTTAGGAAAATTCGTGAAAAGAGTCCAAAACTTATTGCAATTTTGTTAGTTATAAACCTTCTAACTTTACCAATTAAGTACTAAACATGTTCATGTTTTGTCAATTGAGTCTTTCCAATCAATTTGGCCAAAAGTCGTTGACATAAACACCGACAGTTTTACGTGACATAATCGGCACTGACATGAAAAAAAAAATTAAAAATTATTTCTTTTCTTTTCTTTTCTTTTTCCTTTATGTCTTTCCTTCTCTTTTTCCTCTTTTCTTTTTAGGCCAACCTCACCATGGCCCCGTGGCTGGTGAGGGCTTTGCAACCTCGTTTGTGGCTAGTGAGGCTGGCCTCGGTCAAACCATCATGACCACGAGGGAGGCCCCTTACCTAAATCAAATCAAGGCCATGGCGAGTTCTGTATGCATATGGGATGGAGACGAGATGAGAGGGAGGGAGGAAAGTTGGTACAATCGAGGTGGCTCTGCAGCCAGTGCGAGATCGGTGAAGGTGGCGACTGAGCCTTAATGGATCAAAGGCTGGAACTAGTCTCACTAATGTCATTGCGAGAAAATATTCAGTAAACCAATGATAGCCACGTGATCAATACATTTGTCCATTCAGTGGACGGCAATTGGCACTATGGGGGCCCGCTCTGTCAGCAAGTCAGCAAGTCCATTCTGGACGACAAAACAAATGTCGACCAAGTTTGAGATAAGAAATGAAAACCACAGCATCAGAAAAGGTCATCACAAAAGGATTAAAATCCAGTCCAAACCAAGTTTGGGGCAATGGCGATTCTTTTGCAAATTGTATAAATGCAAAGAGCAATGGCGATTCTGACGCTCCATTCTTTGCACGCACACACGCAGATCTCGTGCTCCTTCACAACAGAATACACATTCAAAACTCGATTCTGTTCATATAGAAAACTTTAACTCAAACCAGAGAGATCAGCAAGCCACATGATAGCAATTTTCATATTACACAAATGACGAGAATCGTAACACCATTTGACAAATGAGCATCCTATTCCGACAAAGTCAGCCATAATAAGGGTTCGATAAGTTGAGAACAAATCGAATTTATGTAATATGATTTTGCGGTTCCGCAATTGAATCGAATTTACATACTGATCTAGTTCGAGCATTTTACCGAACACCTGATACACATTTCAATCAAGGAGCTCATACACACAAACAAACCAACAATTCACTTTCAGATCCTCACAACAACAACAATATGAGTCCGAGTTGTTAATCGAGCTTCAATCTCAACTGATGTACTCACAAGCTGTGGCATCCTAGAATTTCATGACAACTTCTAGATGTGCTATGAGCCATGGATAGGTGATGGAAGTACCATCAAGTTATGTTGTAGCCATTTGATCCATGATTTGCAATAAGTTTAAGGCCAAGCTTTTAATGGATAATTATTTGATGGGAAAATTATATTCTTGGCTATGTGTTTTATAAGTTTGAATTTATCATTTTATGTTGCAAATTTTATGACAAAGTGAATAAGTGTAATTAGGTATTTATATAAGTAGAAAATTAAGGTGGATTATTAGGAATGATGGTGGGCTGGATATTTAAGGACCAAACCAGCCCATAGCCCCACCATTCGATCGGCCCAAGAAGTCCAAAGGAGAAAGGGCTGCTATCGACCAAGAGAAGAGAGGGATGGACGGAGAGGCCCGGCCCAAAGGAAGGCCCATCATGTGCATGGCAAAATCAACAAGTGGCAAGAGAAGCTTGTTAAGTGTCTTTCCTCTAGAGCCAAGTGGCATTTGCCATGCAAACCAAATGATTGCAAATGATGAAGGGGAAAGAAAGAAAGAGGGAGATAGGGTCGGGTAGGGAGAGAGAGCGACCGTTCGAGAGAGAGAGAGAGTGAAATCAAGAGAGAGAGAGAGAGAGAGTGCGAGAGAGGGAGAGTGAGTGTGCGAGAGGAGGAAGAAGGAGGCCGTTGCTGCCAATCGTCCGCCTAGTCGCTGCTATCGAGCGCACCGTTTGCTTGCTGTGTTTTTGCTTGGATTAGATGCAAGTAGAGTCCATTGATCTACCCTTTGCTTGCTGTGTTTTGTGTGTGATGAATGGTGAATCTCAGATGTGGATGAAGTGTGAAATTTCGAAATTATAAGAGTTGTGTTCTAGCCTAGTATTCTGTTTCTGGGAAAAACAGTCCGACCTTTGGTGATTTCGTGAGTTGTATGCGATGTTCTAGTTGGAATCTGACCTTGACTTCTTGATGAAAGTTGTAAAGGACTTCTTGACGAAAATAACATATCAAAATTTTATAGGAAACGAACAATTATAGGTCGGTGAAACCATTTTTTTTAAAAAAGATAGATCTGGAAACTGTTATGTTGATCTGTTGTGATTCCATGGATTTTGTGAAATAATCCAGTCCGAATTTGAGCTTTTGTTCTTGATAAGAGTTGTATAAAAAGTCTTTATAAGTAACATACTAAAAATTTTAAAATGAACGGACAAGTATTGGTTGGTGAAATGATTTTCTTGGTAATGGTTAGATCTGGAAATCGTCACTGAGGATTATGAAAGGTATGACAACTATAGCTTTTGATATATCACGAATCTGACTTCGATTTCTTCACAAAATTTTACCTCTATATCTCATATATGACATATTAAAATATAAAAAATTTCGGAGTTCATTTAAGGGTTTAATCGAAGTTATTTCCGAAACTGTGCAAAAGTGGTATTGGAATTTCTTTTTCTGTGATGTATGGACTTATGCGATTGATGTGAAACTTTCTTGACATGTTGTTCTTCATGAAATATCTTCCTCAAGAGATTTTTTATATCGTGTTAAATTTTCAGAATTTATTGAGATCGTTTACTAATTTTTCCAAAATTTTTATTGAAGAAGTGCATTCTGCTTTATCTGAAATTTGCTGTATTTTCAAGAATAAATGGACTGCCCTACGAAATATGATGTCTTGAGTGCTTATATATGCTGCATATATGGTGATGTTTGGCATATTATGTGACATCAAAGATGGGTTAGACCTTTGATATTGTTGCATTAAATGCCATGATGAAAATGAGACATATATGAGATTATATATTGTGATAATAACAGACCGTCGGAGGTGTGAGCCAACGATGCCTCGGGAGTTTCGAGATGCCCGGAAGTTTGTGCCGGAGGTCCTTAGGAGTTTCGGGATGCTCGGAGGTTTGTGTCGGAAGCCCTGGAGGTTTGTGCCAGGAGATTCCTCGTGATGCTAGTTGGGATGTGAGATGCCTAGAGGTTTGTGCTGGATGCCCGGAGGTTTGTGCCGAAGGCCCTCACGATGCCAAGTTGGGTGCGAGCGATAAATGCATGGGATGCAAACATTGGTCCCTGGAAGAAAAATGATGAGATCCTTGTGAAAGATAAGAATTGGAATTGAATCATGTGCATGGATATATGCATATGGCATGATGCATGATCTACTTATGAAAGTAAATTGATCATATTTGATATTGAAAATGCGATCATGAAGGCATGAATGGATCTCATGGTGATGCATGCTCGATAGCATGGATGATATGAATCATGAGTATGTATGTGCATATGGCATGGAATGAACCTCATAAAAATACGAATATGATTGCATGGTGGTATATGTACGATGACACGGTGAGATATGCATGACTGCATGGTGATATATGCACGACTGCATGGTGATGTATGCTTGATAGCATGGATGATATGTGCTTTACTCGTGATATCTTGATTGTCTTGCCTGATACAATGTGTAGTTTGATGGATCTTTATTATTGAGTGGTTGTACTCACCCCTTTGGGGACCAACATTTTAGATTGAGCTATGCCTCTATTACTTGTCACACGTGGTGTGTTTTATGGATTACCTTTGATGTCGAGGTCAAGTGCACAAAGCACCCGTGCTTTGGTGTTCATGGTTTGGTATTCATCCGCCTCCGTGTTTTGGTCATGTATGACGTGGGCTTACCTGATGATCTCGTTGTATAAGAGTTTTTTTCTGTCCATGTTTGTAGAGATGGGAGGATGATGGGGATGCTGCCGCCGCCACCGGCTGATGCACTAGGATGGGTGTGATAGGAGCATGTGACTAGTGAAGGTTGCCACTTTTTGGGATGGCCAACACTAGCTAATGGATAAAATGTACATGTTTGATGTATAGTCGGGTTCTTTTTTAGTTTAGCCGAGCTTAGTTATAGTCTTGGCCCTTTTGTCATACCGACTTGTGAAATCCATCTTAGTATATGTAAATAAAAGTGATTTGGCCCTAAGATGCATATATATATTAAAGTTTGTAGTTGGTGTGTATTGCATTGTATTGTTTGGTTGAGTATGGGTTAAGGAGATGATAACTATGCTTCCTTTATATGATCTGTGCTGGGACCAATTGAGATGGTACAAACCCTCAGGATTTATGGACCCGCTGCATTTGAAATGATATCAGAGTGGAATGTTAATAGGACAAGTGAAAAGGTAAGTAAGTATTCGACCTATGGCGACGACCCACACAAACATTATTACTTCCTAAAGCTCACGGGCTCTATTTCGTTCATAAGCGGTAGAAACAGAGTGTGGAATTTACCTTGATGACATTTAAGTTTTTAACCTTAGACAGTGATCAAATCACTGACAAAGCTCCTAGAGGTGTCAACACCAATGATCAGGGCCGGCAAAAGCGAAACGACCAAGGTTTGTGAACTTGCGAGCGTCCTAACCAAAAAATAGAGCAGAATGAGAGTTAGCCTTGCTACAACGAAACTGGCAATGGCAGGGTAGCTTCAGGGGTGGCTAACATTTCCTGAAGGACGACGAAGAAGGAGAGCCGATCAAGAAGCCTCAAGAATTCCCGAGAAAGTGAGTTTCTTCGTCAGGTTTAGCCCATGCGTTCTATTGTGTTATCGTTGAGCCTGTGGCGGCTGTCGAGGCTGTCAAATGGTGGCTCAATAGTGGCTGTTTTGGTGATTGGAGATGGCGGACGGTGGATTTCTAGTGTTGATTAGTGGTGGAGAATCAAAATGCTGTCTTCTACCGTGTTGATACAGCCACAGTGTCGCATGCTTCAAAATTTTTGGACTTACTAAACGGGAGTTCTTCAATTTTTAGTGTGCCTCACTTCTTGCATTGTATCAAATTAAGTGCTTCATTGGTGGGTATCTACTATTCATACCTATCATTTTAGTAAATGTTAATTTTGTTGCAACATGCGGACTATATATGCTAGGTCTCTCTTTCTTTGGTTCTTGTATGAGTGGATGGCTGCTAGTATTGGTGTCTTTATCTTTGCATAAACAGAAGGCATACATGCTTACTTCAATTAGATCCCACCTGAAGTATCCTTCTCCCTCCACACTCCCACCCCCTTATTTGCTTGAGTTTTCTTCCATTTATATCAGTTTCTCAATTGAGAGTATTGGAAACTAAGCAAGAACAGACTTGAGAGCATGAAGAAATGTTAGCCCTTGGGGTGGTCACTCTTGTTGGTGATATTTCCCCAATCCACTTCATACCTACATTGTTAGTACACTCAGTAATTCCTCATGAAGCAATCAAAAAACTGCATATAAAAGAGACATACTTAAAATATAGAACAAAGCAAAAGGAAGGGAACTATAAAAGGTATATCTAGGAAATGTTGCAATATTCAATAAGGTAAACCAACATAGCTAAGAAGCTCACCCAGATTGCAAACCTAGAACATCTGACAAGCCATGAATGATCAGTAACTGAGCCTCCATAATATGAAGCTTTCAACAGGAAAGCAATGTCTAGAAATGAAAGACTTTGCTCCATGGATTGAAAGCACATAGAAAATTGCTTTTTCAAACACGCCTTGGATGGCAGCAAAGCTGAATGATCAGCTTTGCTTAGCAGAACATGCTTCTACGATTTGATTATGATCAAAGTGATCAAAACACATTTATAACTTCCACAATGCAATGTTAGAAGGGTAGAGAACTCGCGCGTGTACAGGAGTCAGATCTCCAATGCATGCACTTAAAAGTTTAGCGGACTAGTGAACGTCCCTGTTTGTCATAATTCTGATTTGACTATATCAGCAGTCGAACAAACATCAACATATTAGTAACTAGCATTATATGACACAACCTCTTGGTTGAAGTGATTCATGGAGAACTAGAACATACCCTCCAAGTTCTTGGTTTGTTCCTATTTGTAATGCCTAGCATGGCAATCATGAATATGGTGACTACATTCCCACCAAATGCCAAGATTGAGGACACCGCTAAGAAGAAACCAATCCAAGAAAAGTGAAACTGCCATCCTATTCCATTTGAACCAGAAGACAAGGTACTGAATTTTGAAGGATATATAAAGAACTTGGACAATCTATTTCCATCCTACAGTTGAAAAGCCACAAACAGAGATGTTCAATCAAAATCCACCTAAACAATAGATGCTCCATTAACTAGATGAAAAACGAATGAAACTACTTAAACATTAATCATCAAATTATTAACTTCCACAAAAGTGGACCAAAAATGGGGCATAGGGATGAGAGAGAAGTGTGTAGTGAAAGGTTGCTTAAGTGGGTCCTTTGGTCATTATTTTCATCTACAGTTGTAGTGAAACTTAGCACTTTTGGAGATATATAAAGACCAATTAGTGCGGAAGCCAACTCAATGATCACCAAGTCAAACTAGAAAGGGCTTAGCCATAAATTTGAAAGGCAAAAGCATCACATGATTGGTCCTAAAGCTAGCTCCAAAAGTGATTGCATCACTTAACATTTCTAAATATACAGAGTTTACATATCGAGAAATGATGATGAAAATATGTAGCTAGAAGCCCAGATCAATACAACAAGACACAAGCTGGTTAAAAGCTAGAAAGTGAAAATCCTACGAGATTTCAGTTCCACTATGGATACGATACGTTCCTCGGTGGGTAGCAGAATAATTCAAGAGTTACAGATTCCGCATTGAATATAATAATATAATCCAGCCCTATATGTAAGATCAGGAACCACTATGGTTCGCATGTGAAGACACCGGAATGAGCTACAAAATGATCCTCATTCACCTGATCTGATTTGATACTTTGGTTTCGCAGCAACCCGGATGTCGAATCCCGTAGCAATATCATCACCATTTAAAAGAAGAGAAGGAAAAAAATGATAAATGCATAGAATCTAACATCGATCGAAAGTGAATCAACAAATGTCAAATTCCAAGACCCCATTTTCACATCAGAAGCAGCTTAAGAAAACTTACAATACTTCATTCTCTCTTTTCATGGTTCTTGCATTCGTGGGCGGCTACTACTATTGGTGCTTTTTCCTTTGCATGAAAAAAAGAGAGGCACGCTCACTTATTTCGATTATCTCCCACCCAACGTATCCTTCTCCCCCTGCACTCCCACCCCGTTCTCTGCTTTCCTTCCTATTTATATCAGTTTCTCAATTAAGAGTGTTTGAAACTGAGCAAGAATAGACCTGTGAGCACGAAGAAAATGATAGCCCTTGGGGTGGTCACTCTTGCTGGTGATATTTGTATAATTCACGTCATACCTACATTGTTAGTACACTAAGTACTTCCTCAAAAGCAATCCAAAAACTACATATGAAAGAGACATCCTTAAAATATACAAGGAACCACAGGGGCACTTCAAGGCCAGTGTTGTTATGCCTGTAAAGCATAAGGAAGAGAACTATAGAAGACATATCTAGGAAATGCAGCATTATTGAATGAGGTAAAACCAACATAGCTAAGAAGCTCACTCAGACTGCAAACTGAGAAACTCTGAAAAGCCATAAATGATACATAATCAAGCCTCCATAATATGTAGCGTTCAGCAGGAAAGCTATGTCTAGAAATGAAAGACTTTGCTCTGAGGATTGGAAGCACATAGAAAACAGTTTCTCAATTAAGAGTGTTTGAAACTGAGCAAGAATAGACCTGTGAGCACGAAGAAAATGATAGCCCTTAGGGTGGTCACTCTTGCTGGTGATATTTGTATAATTCACATCATACCTACATTGTTAGTACACTAAGTACTTCCTCAAAAGCAATCCAAAAACTACATATGAAAGAGACATCCTTAAAATATACAAGGAACCACAAGGGCACTTCAAGGCCAGTGTTGTTATGCCTGTAAAGTAGAAGGAAGAGAACTATAGAAGACATATTTAGGAAATGCAACATTATTGAATGAGGTAAAACCAACATAGCTAAGAAGCTCACTTAGACTGCAAACTGAGAAAATCTGAAAAGCCATAAAGGATACATAATCAAGCCTCCATAATATTTAGCGTTCAGCAGGAAAGCTATGTCTAGAAATGAAAGACTTTGCTCTGAGGATTTGAAGCACATAGAAAACTGCTTTCCCAAACATGCCTCGGATGGACAGTAAGGTTGAATGATTAGCTTAGCTGAGTAGAACATGCCTCGCCTCTGTGATTTGGTTCCTATCAAACTGGTCAAAACACATTAATAACTTCCACAATGCCATATTAGGGGGGGTAAAGAACCCATGTGTGCACATGAGCTATATGCCTAACGCATACAGTTAAAACATTTGGTGGATCGGTGAACCTCCCAGTTTGTCATGATTCTGATCTGACTACATCAGCAATCGAACCCCACAACAGCATATACATAAACAACATTATATGATACAACCTCCTGGTTGAAGAGATTCATGGAGAACAAAAATATACCCCACAAGTTCTCATTTTGTTCCTGTTTGTAATGCCTAGCATGACAATCATGAAAATAGTAACTACATTCCCACCAAATACCACATCTATGGACACCGTCGAGGGGAAGCCAATCCAAGAGAAGTGAAACTGCCACACTATTCCATTTGAACCAGAAAAGACAAGGTATCAAATTTAAAGGATATACATTACTAAAGCAGTCAAATAGTCTATTTCCATCCAACACTTGAACAGCCACAAACAGAGATGTTCAATCAAAATTTGCTAAAACAACAGATGCTCCATTAACTAGTGAACAAATGAACGAAACTACGTAAACATTAATCATCAAATCACTTACTACCACAAAGAATGGGCCAAAATGAGGCATAAGGTCATGAGAGAAGTGAGTAGTGAAAGCTCATTTAAGTGGAGTCCTTTGATCATTATTTTTTCTCTATAGTTGTTGTGGAACCTAGCACTTGATGATATATGTATATATTAAAACCAATCAATGTGGAAGACAACTCAATGGTCACCAAGTTGAACTGGAAAGAGCTTAACCAGGAATTTGAAAGGCTAAAGTATCACATGATTCGTTCTAAAGCTAGCTCCAAAAGTGATTGCATCACTTAACATTTCTAAATATACATAGTTTACATATCAAGAAATGATGATGAAAATGTGAAAATCCTACGAGATTTCATTTCCACGATGGATACGTTCCTTGGTGGGTGATAGAATAATTCAAGAGTTACAGATTCTGCATCAAATTGGATAAAATAATCCAAGCCTAGACATAAGATCAGGAACCACTATGGTTTGCATGTGAAGCCACTGGAAAGAGCTACAAAACAATTCTCGCACAACTGATTTGATTTGATACTTCGGTTTTGCAGCAACCTTGATGGTGTATCCTACAGCAACATCATCACTATTTAAAATAAGAGAAGGAAAAAAATGATAAATGCATTGAATCTAGCCTCAGTTGAAAGTGAATCGACAAATGTGAAATTCCGAGACCTCAATTTCGCATAAGAAGCAGCTTAAAAATCCACATTCCTCAAATCTCCATGATTTGTATTTCCAGAGAGTCTTTATGCTAATCTAATGTCACTAGATACATGTATACAAGAGAAACAAATGTCCCAAATGGCCTATCATCAATGACAATGTTGCCTAGTAGTGAGCTTGAGGAGTTCGCCACTTTCCTACACTGCATTATTACAGAATGAAGCAACACATGATATTGATACTAATAACCACGAACAAAGCAGACCCAAATAAAAATTCATTCAATCCCTAGAATACCAGAGCACATAATATTGAATTGACTGAATCATGGACTAATTTAAAGAATAGCGGTTCAACAATAGGTCACCGATCAAAGTTTATGAGGGCAAAGAGTGTCATTGAATAGCAAAAGCAATTACTACTTTGTAACAAGACAAGCATGTCCAGAATTTGTGAATGGTTGCTTACCCTTTCAAACAAAAGAAGTAGATGTGAAACTTTCTGAGGCTAAAACCAAAAATTACAAGCTGAGTTAAGTAGATGGACACATGTGCCATGTATTATCTCATTTTTCTGTGCTTATGTTGATCCCATCGTGATATTAATATCAACTGAAAAGGAGACTTTGAGTAAACACCAATTAAATTTGGGACCATGGAAAATATTCACTCCTTGACAGCAACGCATTCAAATAATGCAACTAAACACACTGTCTTAATAAATTAGTGACTGCCAATCTAAAAAAACCAGAGGATGAGGAAGCACTTTGTTGGAGGGACATACCAGAGATGTTACACTGTTCATGAGCAACTCTCATTTCGCACGCCATGAGCCATTCTCGCGTCCAATGGATCCTGAGGGTGATGAGTGATCTAATGAGGCGGGATCCAGAAAAGCTTCCTCCAGGTGGGATGGCTATGTCTTCACAAGGCTTGGGAATGATGGGCACTGACTCCTGCTGCAACTCCTCTTGAAACTATAAGGACTGATGTATTGCCAGCCAACATGTAGTTCATCTTTGCAGGAGAATTTATAACGTAGAAAATCACCTGCATAGCAAAATTGAATGTCATAAACTCCACAACAGGCCTGAGACCATAGAAAGCAGCACCAACTTCAACTCCAGAGAAACCAACCTCTGTAATTGCAATATCAACAACCCTCTAAGGTCCATGCTTCTGCCCAAAAGGAAAAGAGAAAAAACCTCGGTATTCTCCGACCTCCTCACCCATTAGAAAGACTCTAGGATCTGCAGATATTTCGTCGTCAATGCAGTATTCAAAGCCTCTCTCACAGTCATCTCTTTTGCTGCGGTGGCATAACTATGTAAAGGCGTTTCTGCGTCACAACTTTTCCGCAGCCTTTCTCTCAACATCATGCATCTCGCTCTCTGGCTTTTCTCAACAACATCATGCTCTCTCTCTCTCTCTTTCTCTCGAATGGGTATCCTTGAAAATAGAGTTCGGCTTCATCATTCCATCAAACACCTTCCTTGCAAACTTGACAAATTTTTCTCCTACCAGATTTTTTTTTTTTTTCTCTCTCTCTCTCTCTCTCTCTGGCTCTGGATTCCCCTGATTCATCTCCAGCAATTCAGATCATCCCACAGTGAACGACACCATCAGATTCCACACTCGGGTCGCAGCCACTCTGATTCAAGTCGTCGCTTTCCTGTCCTTATCCATGTCTGGATCAGATTTATCTGTGGCCGGGCCATCTCGGGCTCACGCCACCACCGCCGCTGAACCATCGTCAGACCCATTTCATTTCCGAGACAAATTTCGATTCATTCCAGGATATGTGCTATCCGATTCTTTCTTCGTTCTGTTCGCTCCCACTTCACTGCCGTCTTTCGGAATTCCATTATTTCGCCCATCCACGCCGCGCGCAAATGGGGATGCCCGGCGGTGTCAACTGTTTACAAGATCTTTATCCAATTGCCAAGGCTAAGGTCGGATGGATCATCATCATCATCATCATCATCATCATCATCATCTGGATACGATCCACCGAATCGAAGGATGAGATTCTTCGGTTCCGCTCTCGGCACTCCCGTCGGTCCGGCGTCGCTTCGTCAACCGCGGCAGCCGAGGCCAATATGAGTCTGTCATCATCATCCGAGACGATACGCCCAGCGTGAGGATTGGCGGCGGCGAGCATGAAGAGAAAAAACAAACAAGAATAATAATAAATAAAATAAAAAAGGCGCGAATCGAAGCGGGAAATGGAGATGATTCGGATGTCGTGTGGGAAAACGGCGCAAATGGGAGAAGCCTGGGGTTGTTCTGGATGAGAAAGGAATTGAGTTTGAAAATAAAAAATATATAAAAAAAAAGGTTAAAAAAAGAACCCACCGTCGTTTTCGAAAAAAGCCGGTGAAAAACTCCAAATTATATTCATTTTTGTTGCATGTATTTTTCTTTCTGTTAAAATTATGTCCATGGCATATTTATCCTAAATTTATTCTTATGATATAGAAAATTTTAAGTTTATATCAGTATGACATTCATCTTTCATTAAGATTTGGTTTGATGATTTTATATTTTTTTCGGTTGAAGTTCTTATTTCATTTGATGTCAACATCATTCACTTTCCATTATCCATATAAGCAAATTTTTTAACCATACTTATTGATAGAGGGTAAATATGCTAAAAAAAATTAAGGTAAATGTGTCATCGTAGGCAAAATTTGGAATTTTTTTTATGGTTTTTCCCCCTTTTTCTTGGCTTCATCAATAATCAGTCACAACTCATAATTGAGAATATGTCGATCTCTCTCATGGAAGCAAGTCCATTTGCTTGTCGCTTATCAGCCACCGCTAGGCTCCCATCACCCTTTCCCTCCTAGATGTCCTTGGTGGTGATTATGTCAGTTTTTCTTATGCCTTTTATTATTAGGAAAGTGCTTTCGTCTCTAGATTGCTCGGATGTTGAATCACGGCTTGAAATTTGCTTTCGCAGATCATGCAAATTTGTTGCCTGTGATTCATTCTTATTTGAATGAACAGTGTTTTGATGTCATTTGTGAAAGGAAAATTCCACTTTTATCTCTCGCACTTTCAATTCCATAGAAATATTTTTAATTTCCACATGTCTTTCGACTTCATATTTCTATTTAAATTTCCTCTTATTGGAAAATTGACCCAATATCATTTTCTAATGGCGTACGACAACGAACGGCGTCGGAAATGAGGGATTCCAAGATTTCAAGCGATCTTCGGCTAGGAATGGGTCGTGGCTTTATTAGCATGTGGGGTGGGCTATAGAGGGGTTGCAGCCGATTAGCCTTGATGGACTTAAGACGAAATTTTATCTTGTCAGAGCTATGTGAACTGGGCCACGAACCAGAAAAGTATCCCTTTTTAACACCCATCATTTTCTAAACGTTTTTATTTTTTAATTAGTTTATTATTCATTTGTTTGTTTGTCTATTATTTTTCGCTCTCTTTTGCTGTTTTTGATATTTTCTATTTTTGTACTTTCATGGAGATCGACGCTTGAATTGCTTAAAAAAATTCAGGTGTTGATGACATACGTAATAACATTAAAGTTAGTGCTATAAGAAGACCAGTATTTTTGTGAATTGGTTGGTTAATAATACATTCCCCGAATTTTTTTTCTGCAAAACCAAAAATCATAATGAATATACTAGCCAATTCTTTTGGTGACATGCAAAGAAGGTTTCCTGATGATTATAAACTTTGTAACTTATCTTGCGTTGCTTGCTCATTTGCACTCCCTTTTTCTATCGGAGTATTTCAGGGAAAGGATCCTCTTTGGAATCCCTCAAATGGGCTGGAAGTTGTTTCGCGGTGAAAATCTCTATTTCAAGATAGGAATGTCTTATTATATGGGTTTTGGGATCCCCTAATACCCAGTTGGTTTCTAGAAGTTGTCTTGCCTGCTGTGAGAATATCAAGTATTAACACTATTTGTGAGCGTTTGGACCATTGACCCACTGGAAATTCAGAAGACAACAAGAGAATTGGAGAAAAACAAAATGAAACATATATCAACGGACGAAGTCAAACGTATTGAAATTAATTCTAGAGTCGAATCAGAGATGAAAATGACCTAGTGGTAAGTATTATTGTCGATTGACGGACATCATCATTGTTTGGATGTCACGAGGAATGGGCCATCTGTGGAAATTTCTTATGGCATGATCTTCCTTCCTCCACCTATTGTTTCAGAATCGTCTCGCTCTTTGTTTCTCTCTAGCGCAATTCATTGAACACCTTCTACTCAGAGGAATGCAACACGTTCTATCTTCGACCAAGCATGGTTTTCTTTCTGTTCATCTTCCATTTTTCACCAAGTCTTCCCCCATCAGGTAGTTTCATAACCAATTCAACTTCCAAGTCAAATTTCAATTCGTTCCAAATACGTTCTATCAATTATTGTCTCATTATGTTCTCTCCCACTTCATTGCTGCCTTTCGGATTCCAATGGCGTCGCTTGCGTCCTTCGTTTCGGGGATGTCAGGGTGGTTGTTTGACAAGAGCTTTATCCAATCGCCGAGCTAAGGTCAGACGGATCATCATCATCTAGATAGGATCCGCCTATTCGAAGGATGAGATTTTTCGGTTCCACTCTTGGATTTCCTGCCTGTCCAAGAAGCCCCTCCAAAGGAAGACTTGCTCAAAAGATGGAATTCGTCGAGAGGAAGATTCATCTAATATCTCACGATCATTTCCTTTTAATTTTTCTTATTCTAAAAGAGCCATCAAAAACTCAAAGTAGATTAATTGGGATATATTTATAGTGAAATTTTATTTGTGATGTTGAAATATTCGAATTAAATTTTTCTAAATTTGCATTATTCTTCATTAGATAATTTTCCAGCAAAAAATTAAGTCACTTTCCAAAAAAAAATTAGGTCGTTTAGAGTGTCTATTTGTTTACCATCTATCAACCGCCATCGAGCCACCACTAGGGTCCCATTGCCCTATCGCATCCCTCCTAGATGTCCTTGGCATAAGCCCGGCCTAAGGTAGCATTCCTAGTCCTTGTAGGAGTGGGATTATTTTTAATTGATACACACGATTGGATGAGATAAACCGCGCCTTTTAATGTCATGCTTGGCTATTCCCGAACACCTTCATGAAATTCTCTCGCGCTGAACTCGTTCCCCTCGCTGCGCTCTCCACTGGGCGAATCTTGCGATTCCCCCTCGGCTTCCACGCGCGCCTCCAGCTTCGGAGAGGGTAGGGAAAAGAAGAAAGGAACGCCTACTTGGTGGATCAAATGGGCTGGAGCCCATTGATATAATTAGTTCATTATTTATTTATTTATCTTTTTTTTTCGCCCTTCTTTTTTTGTGTTCTTTTTTTTTTTTTTTGCTATTTTTTTTTATTTTGGTACTTTTGCAACTACATACGCTTGAATTGTTGACAAAGCTCAGATGTCGACAAAGTACATGATAACTTTAAAATTAGTGCCATCGAAAGCTCGACACTTTCGTAATTTGGTTGTTTGACAAGTGCATTCTGCATTGATTACTGCATTCCTTAGAAATGTTTTCCAAAAAAGCAAAAAATGATGATAAGGGCGGAAAGAAAAGGCTCTTCCATTTCTAAAATTAATCAAATTTTAGAGTCTAAAATTCCAATTTAAATTCTATGTTGGCATTACTGACAAAAATTTGTTAAATTGGCACTCCCCCTTCTCCTTGCAAATTCTAATATACATGAAGCAATTTGAATATAATAATTCTCATTTTGGAACTCAAGGTCTACCATTCTTTCAAAAGGACAAATATCAGAGAAAGCTTCTCTTGTGAGTCGCAAGAGCATAAGCAAAAACATGAGATAGGGTCTCACTTTTGAGCCAAAAGTGAGTAAGTCCAAATGGAAGATTGGTAGCACAGTGAAGACACTTTAACCCATTAGAGTTTGGGATTTGGGGCTTTTTCCATGGACAAAGCTCTCAATTCAAAATGGGCACTACACTGTCAATTTGTGAGGGAAATTTGAAGAGATTTGGCTTCTTTACTATTCTATGCATATTGTTTCGATTGATTAAGTGAAAATAGATTACTTGTTTTTTCTTCAAACAAAGGATTTTATCAATTTTCTTTTTCTGGTGGAAAAGGTGTTAGTGATGTTGGTTTTCACTGGATTTGTTTTATATGCATATTGTAAATCTTGCTATGAGAATGAATAATTTGCTTTTGATGACCTGATTGTGTATTTCTTTGCATCCAGCAAAGACCTGCTGCAAAGATACTTAACCTTGCATAGGAAGATGATTATTGATTTATTTGAACGGTATGATCTTGAAAGTCTCATTATGATGATGTACAATTGTACAAAAATGCGATCAAACGCCGTATTTAGAGCCTCTCTCACACTCACCTC
The DNA here is from genome assembly GCA_014182545.1 of Eucalyptus globulus. Taxonomy (NCBI): domain Eukaryota; kingdom Viridiplantae; phylum Streptophyta; class Magnoliopsida; order Myrtales; family Myrtaceae; genus Eucalyptus; species Eucalyptus globulus. The sequence continues at coordinate 12,333,919 of CM024723.1, forward strand.
TTTCGCCACAGTACCATAATTCTGCAACCCACATCTCTGCAGCACGACTCTTCCGCAACCTCTCTCTCAACAACAGAGCATCCGAGCCTTCGACAGTGGCTTTTCGTCTTACAATCGACCACATCTTGTACTCTCGAACTCGAACTTTCTCGCACCGCCAGATAAAGCTGACAAATTCTCCCTCTTGAAAATGGTATTCTTCGAAACGAAGCCCAACTTCGTCATCCCACAGAACACCTTCGTTGCAGACTCGGTTCCCTCCTCCACATTGCAACCGATGTTTTTCAATCTGGATGAATAGCTGGTGGGAGCTCCATTCGTGGATGCAGGGAAGCGTCAGCTGTAGAGAGGTTCCAATTGACAGCTTCACTCCCTTTTGGTTTCGTAGAGAGAGAAGGAGACTCTTCTCTGCTCAATGTGCATCGCTGGAGTGGAGATTAGATCAAGGAGAGAGAGAGAGAATCAAGACGGAGCGATCGGGAGAGAGAGACCGACGAAGGAGCTGAGAATTTTTAATATTTTCTCCTCTCTTTTCTTTTCTTTCATCTGTATTTTTTGTTACTTAAATATTTATTGCCAGTGAAAATCCACGTGTCAACGACGATGAAACTCTAAAGCCCCTGCTTTAATTACATATCAGTGAATATTACGTGCCCTTTCGCAGCCTCTTTCATCCTTATTGAACCAACGAAAGGGAGGAAAAACGCATGGAGATCCTTTATCCTTAAAAATGGACTCACAATCTTGTCTGAAATTTAATGAACTGATTTATCGTTTAGTGAATTCATATTGCGTTCAAGTCGTGATCCGATGCTGGACAGACTTAACTCTTTAATTTGATCATAAATGAATATCATATATGTAACACATTCTGACTATACCAGCTCAACAATGCATGCTCTATAATCAAAGCATCGGGCGTCACCACAAGAAGTATCAGCATAGTAGTCTCGCGTCATGGTGTTGGACTTTAGATCAGCTAGTACTTTATTTGAAGCTCATACCTAATCTTCCAATTCACAATACTGATCACCAATTGCACACCTTGTATATAAGCACCACGTCTAAGTCACTTCTCTTGAGAATCGGACCCTATAGAATTCTCATGTAAACAAGTGTGATTCTACGTGATTCATACTTATGTTATCCTATAGTCCTTTGGTTCCCTTTTGGTTCTTATTTGGTTTACTAAAAAAAAAACACCCAATTAAGTTCGGCTTATAAATAGGGTCTTTTCTACGGTGCACTTCGTCATTCATTTTTTTGTTTTTAGGCTAAGTAAATCTCACTCTTAGTCCTATATCATGTCATATAGATGTTTATTAAATTTCTTTTTTGTATGACATCTCTCTATGTATGTATGCATAAAAAATTTAGTCGAAAGGTGGGATCCTCTAATTTTAGGAAATAAATTCACATTATGATAATTGACCCATTGCAAATTTTTGGTCTCTTTCCTCTCCTACTTTATACGTTTCTCCCTCACAAGAAAGTACACGGTAGTTAGAATGCACCATGTCATAGGCGGACGTGGCTTTTTTGTTGAAATCCAATCAAAAAATGCCATCTGTCAATGATGTGGACATAAATAAAAAAATTAAAACTCTCTCTCTCTGCCGTCCATAGCCAGCTCCTCCATCTGCAGTCATCAGCAAAGTTCCCGAATCCATATCTAGGGCGACCGTCTATGGTCGAGCCACCCGTTTTGTCATCGCGCCGGCTCGCATTCATTGCCCGTTCATGGCCGAGACAGCAACCCACAATAATTCACAGCTCGTTCATTTGCTTCCCCGGGCCGTCAACCAAAAGTAGAGACTTTCAAGTCAATCTCACTTTGAGACCATCAATGGCGTAGCCATTGAAGCATACGACACTAGAGTGAAGGTCCATCATATGAAAAAAACTCAAGGTTGATATCTTGAAAGGGCCATCAAATATGTCTCTGTACAAATTTGGAAATGGGTGCTACTCCAAATTTGTCTAACTCTATATATGATTATATGAGACCAGCAAGAGATGTCAACGCTCATCCATGGCCATTGTTGATGTCGTTCGTCCAGATCTGGAATTCTGGGCGCACAAAAAAACATGAAAATCCAAGGTCCATGGTCGCCGCAGGAAACTTGGAAATCCAATGTCCATGGCCAACGGTGGGAGTCATCAGAGCTCACAGTGGAAACACGACATCTCTAGACACCGGCAGAGTCGCCGACGCTCTTAGAGATTTGGAAAACAGAGGACCATGCCCAATTGAATTGGGTCTGGGCCTCATGGCATGGTTTCAGTTTGGGCCAGGTCCTCGGGCTAGAATATCCCAAGCCATGTATTTTTATGGGCCAAAGAATTGGCAAGAGCCCGTCGGGATCACATTTTAACTCATTCAAGAAACGTATGCCAACTCAATATAAATTTGGATACACTGTACTCGGGAATCTAAATAATTGATACAACACAAAAAGATGCAATAACGTGGATGCACTAATTTACTTCATTTGGGAGCACATGAGATTGGAGATAGTTAAAATAAATGTTTCATAAAATTCATGCAATTTCAAAATTTAATACTACCTACATTTTTTTCCGTCTTTAGCTCATCCAAGGGGAATCGATAAAGCAAATTGGACTATCTATCTCCTGGATAAGAACCGGGCTGAAGTTTTCCTGTGAAGCAACTTCCGCTGGTCACTTCATTCAGCTAAGCCAGTCATGGGTTGATCTATCAATACAAAGCAACCATCATGTGACATTGCTAGTGTCCTACTAATAGTGGGACCCCTCGTTGCCCCTTTTCTCACTTCGCTTTCGCATCTTACTGTTGTTGCGACCAAATTTTCGGGTGCACCACCTAGGATTTAGCTAATGGATTATTAAGCCTAAACTTAGCTTGGGCTCTCCCAAGCCCATACTAATTCGCGATGTAGGTTCAAATTCTTAACATGCCATTGATTTTTTAATTAGGAGTTGCCACTAATCTATTTTTGGTGGGTCGATTAGAAATCCAAGTAAAGTAATGGGAGAAAACTTTATTCCTACAAACTAGAGATTGTGAGTTCGAGGACTTGATTACGCTAGATTTCTCTAACGCATTTTCAGTACCTTTTTCTTTTATTTTGAAAAAATGTTTGGCAAGCAGTTTCAATTAATTTTAATTTACTTTCCTAATATGTGAGGTGATCATACAGGTGCACAAACCACCAATTTAACACCCAAGAAAGTAAATAAATAAAATGCAGGACATACCTTATAGTAATGAAAGCATCTGCAATGTTAGATCATAATTCACATTAGCAATCATAGATATTATTTCTAATTAACAAGCCATCACTCAATTTTTTGTTTTCACTTTTTTAATGAGAATAAAATCCATATGCAATGCAATGCTTCTAATCTAATATGGAATGATATGGCATAGCAACATGTCATAAACTACGTGAATGAGTAATTTTTTTTTGTGATTTCTTAATGAACATGCAATAATTAAATATGCAATCTAAATCAACCAAAATGATCTAATTCTAATGACGTGCAAGGCAATGCAATGACGTACAAATGATGCCTAATTCCATATGACATATGCATGATGATTTTTTTGTGTTTTTGTTTTATTAATTTCGAAATTAATAATTGCCAAATAATTAAACATGCAATTCAGGTTAAAAAAAAAACTAGCAACCTAAATTGATTGATTTGATTTTTTTTTTTTTTTTTTTTTTTTTTATTTTGAAATTCAAAATAAAATTCCTATTCTAAATATGCAAACCCTAAAACAAGAAATAAACCTAATTCTAACCTACATTTTTTTTGGATTTTTTAAAAAAGAAAATTGACTTAAGTGACACGACAATAACTCAAGCAATATTGATATCCAAATTGACGAACCATATTTCATGCATGAGATCGGGTTGGCCAATTTTACGTAAATCGTGAATCGAATCTCGAGCGAGATCGGAATAACGATTTTTTTAAAGTGATTGTGAGTCGGATTTCAAGCGCGAAAACGGACTGACAATCACAAATTTAACAGGCTATTTCATGTCAAGGATCTCATTTTTACACTAAGGAATAATTATACTAAAAGAACAAATAAAATAAAATGACAAAAGGATAAATAAATAAAGAAAAAGAACTACCTAAATTGACTTTTTCCTTTCTTCTTTTTCTTGCTTTTTTCACCCTCGATTTGACAGCTTCGGTGGGTCGCCGAAGGTTGAGTCGTCAGTGTTCGGAGCTCTGGCAAGGACTGGCGGTGAGCAGACCAATGAAGGAAACCAGTTGCAGACGTAGCAGCGAGGGTTAGCAGACGACGAGTTGGGCAGGGGGCAACGTCATATTGTGGCAGAGGATCGGCATCGGGCTATGGGTGTCGCTCGGGAAGAAAGTCCAAGCGGCGTGTAGAGGCGGTGGCTCGCTGATCGGAGCAGCATGGGCAGCATTGCAGTTGGAGCGAGGGCTTGGGGCTGGCAGACAGCGGCTCATGGAGCAGGGCTGCAGATCCGGCTCGATTCCTGCTCTGGCGGAAAAAAAAACAACAGCAGCGTCATGGGTTAGAGTCGGAAACCCAGCGACCAGCAGCTACAATCGGATGGCCTGAGGATGGGATCACAGCAGGAAGGTGGCTTCTGGCTTCTAGTTGCAGGCAAGGCAGATCCGGCAATAGCAACGGCGTCATAGGGACTCATAGGCGGGGCACGGCGATGCTGGCGTGGTGGTAGAGACCGGCGACTCGGGATCTGCAGGTGGGTCACTCGGGCGCGAGGCGGGGTTGCAACATCGGGTTAAGGGCGGAGGTGCTATAGGGCTGAGCTCACTGGCCAAAGTAGGCGGAGGCGTTGGAGGTTGCTGGTGGAGGCAATGCCGGCATGGTTGATGGTGCGGGCAGACGGCGCCGGCGCGAGCAAGGGTACCCAGGGTACCAGGGAGCACCGGTCTTCTTCTTCCTCATTTTTGTGTTTTCCTTTTTTTTTTTTTTCTATTGCACGTCGCTTCCCACGTCCCTCTCTCTGCTGTATCTTCTCTGCTCTTTCACTTTTATACAGAACCTTTTCAAGAAAACCAGCCTTTCCTCCAAAGCCTTTCCTTTTTTTTTTTTTTTTGGTGTGATTTTTTTAAAGAACGAAAGGAAGCCTCTTTTTCCGAATGATTCAAAGAAAAACCCTAGAAAATCCGAAAAGAAGCCTCCTTTGGCTGTATCTTCAATTTGTGTGGCCCCCTTGAAAACCCTACGCATATTAATCTATTTATAGGCTACGAATTATGGTTTTTAATTTTCCAAAACCTTATCTACAAAAATTTCTTTTCCAAACGCAATATTTACCTTTCCAAATGCAATATTTGCTTTTGAATTGAAATCTCACAAAGATAAATCTGTAAAATCTCCCAAATGATACGGGGTTAGGCCAATTTGCTTTCTTCATCGACTTAGCCCGACTCATCAAATTAAAATTTATGAAGTATCAATTCAAACCCATCCGTCACCGGTGCAATTTAAATGCAAATTAAAAATAAATGCACCTAAAACTATATGCTAAGCAACTAACTATTTTTTCATGAATAAAATTAACTCCTAAATTTTTAATGCAATAAATGACTAAACGGGTCACCAAAATTTAGGTGTCAACATTTGCTCCTCTTTGAAGATGAGCTCATAGAGGTTGCATTCAAAGACAAATTGAGACCTAAATTTTGACTATGCTCATGCATTGAATGATTTTTTGTTGGAAAATAAATTCCATTTTTGAATACAATTTATATGATGCATGGAAACACAAATGATAAATGAACCTACCTAGAATAACTTACTTTCAAGGAGGATAGCGTAATTCGAGATGGTTGGTGTTACATGTCCAAGACCCGTACCATTCTATGGTCACCTAGAATAGTAACATGGCTTTGTAAAGAGACTGATTTCTCATGACCCAAACCATTCTACGGTCACTCAGTATAACAGTGTTTGATTGTGTCTAGGACCCGTACCATTCTACGATCGCCTTGACAAAAAAATTGATTTTCCAGGACCCGTACCATTCTACGGTCGCCTTGACAAAAAAAATTGATTTTCCAGGACCCGTACCATTATACGGTCTCCTAAACGAGGATTTACTTTCCAAGACTCGTACCATTCTACGGTCACCTAAACGAGGATTCACTTTTCAGACCCATACCATTCTACGGTCAATATAAAGGACACCGGGTTACGGAAGCACGCTAGGTCGATGAAAGGGACTCTGGGCTATGAAAGCACGTCGGGTCAATATAAAGGACACCGGGCTATGGAAGCATGCCAAGTTGATGAAAGGGACTTTGGGTTATGAAAGCACACCAGGTCATGAAAGAAACATCAGGCTACGGAAGCACACTTGGTCGATGTAGAGGACAAATTGACCGAGTCAAGTGTCGATGCACTTGAGAGAAAATACCTACACAATGACAAGTATTTAGAGTATAGGTAGAGATATACTTACCTAGTAATATCTCTAATTCTTGGGGATATGTCTTCTAGAATTTAGATTCTATGGAGGTCTTTCACCTCTTAGTAGAAATAAATTTTGGGAACATCAAGGATGCACCTTGAATGTTCATGAAGGTTTCTTATCTCCTAATATCATGAGGCATTCTGAAAGGAACCTGAATGTCAAGAGCTCTTGGGTCTTTGAGAAAACATTACTCGTCAAACATGATTTAGAGCAAAAATGCATTTACCAAAGAAAAATCAAATTAAGGTTATTCCGAATGCATATTTCAAAATCCACTGAAGTCTTTATCAATTCAATCAAGGTTCATGCATAATGACTTTTGCATCACCCAAATTTCCACTGGAGAGATTTATTGTTCAAGACAATTTTCCCTCGTGACATGGATTTCTTAAGAATACTAAATGAGAGACTTTAAGTTAGAAAGGACTTTCACTCCCTCTAATTCAGAAGAGCTATTTTATGAGAATCACTCAATCTTACTATCATCATACCAACAAGGGTCTGAGTATTCTCGCAAGTGGTACAATCTTACCAATCTGAAAGGGTCTTTAATAGGGACAATAATGTGGGCTTGGTCAATGGCTCAACAAAGGGACTCTTTGATTCAAGACACTTGAAAGAACAATTATGTAATCATCTCCGGGTTTACAAGTCAAAAACCTTGCAAAATGAGAAAGAAATAATCTTGCTCGCACTTCTTCGAGCGATGCTTATAAACATATGAACTGCCATGTTAATTCAAGTGCCATAATCATAAGAGATTTTGCAAGGGACGTAACATAGGCTGAGTTCATGGGTTGAGAAACAAAAGGATTATTAGGCTCAAAATATGTGTATAGGGGTCAAAGTTGATGATCATCTCGGCGTTGTCGCCAGTCTTCTCCTTCAGGAATTGCCATTATAAATGCATTATTGATCTTAACTCTTTTAGTACTGCTCCATTAGCCCTTTGCAATTGATAGTCATCTATCTTGACTCTTCCTTTCTTTTTTTTCATCTATAGGTATCGGCCTTGTTTTACTAGGCACACCGCCTTTTTATGCCCCTAGTTTTCATGCATTTTTTTTTCACTTCTTTTCATGGGTATTGGCCTTACTTTTACCAGGCACATTGCTTTTTCAGCCCCTTAGTTCTATTTTGAATTCAATTCTTGTGCACAATGCATGCGTCAAACAATTACACTTTGAATGACACTCGAACTTTTCAAGAATCTTTATCTGATTTTTGCCTTGCCCTAGTGTGGGGGATGATCACCAACTGGGTTTAAAGAAATAAAATTACAGGCTCAAGTGGGCTATGCAAAGGATATAAGTGTATAGGATAGTGAAAGAAATGCTATTTGTCATCCTAAGGCACTTAAATTACGATATGAATTCAATGTAATAGCATGACTTGAAGATTTATGCAAGTGAGAGCAAGAAAATTTCAATCCATTTTCTTCACCTTATGGTGCTGTCTTACCCTCCAATTTGCCCCGATGTGGGGTGGTTCTTGACAAGGGTAATTTAAAAAGAATTTTCATAAGTGTATGAAGCTTCAAATGAGTTAAGCAATGGATCACCTATTGTATTTAGGATAGAGAAATGAATTGCCCCTCATCATTTCGGTCATCGTACCTTTTGCGTGAGAAAACTCTTTATCTTGTGGATATGTAACTTCCTACACTCATTTCACAAGTGTATAAGTAAGGGACTGTGTATAGGATAGAGCTTACCTTTCATCATCCTGATACGTCTCATTTAGTATTCTTAAGTATTGATGTCACTTCATTGAGTTGTTTATCTTGACAAATCTCCACATGAAATTGGTGAGCTAAATCAATATGAAAATTCTCTTTTCAAAAGAATCCAGCAACTTTAAGCATGAAAAGCTTTTGTGACTTCAAAACAAACAATTTATCGCACTCAAAACATGATTTTAAGCATTCATTCAGGGGATTGCTCCATAAAGAGATTGCCTCAACAATGGATGTCCTTGGATTGTCTCTATTAATCAAAAGTGAAAATCCGCTTTTGCCCCTGCATAAGAGAACGTGCATGAATAGGATACTATGCAATATCAGAGTAAATTCAAATTGTACATCCATTTTGGCTCGAATCAAGATTTTATCCCAGTTGGGTCACTATCGAAATCTACCATGCCCTTTTCAGATACTTTCTCATCAAGGCAAGAAAGTAATGCTCTGAAACATGAAGTAAATGAGTCAGAAGATTAAACATGGGTTAACTAATGCATTCTTTTGGAAATGACTTGAAAAATGATTTTTTTATTCACCTTTTTTGGGAATTTTTTATGAGGAAGCATGAAGAAGCCCAATCTTAGATTTTCTCCATGGATTATATTTTCTTTCATTGTTGGATATTGTCACCGGGCCGGTTTGGTGTACCCCATCATGTCCTCAAAATTGGAAATAAAATTGTAATTTCATTGAATAGAATCAAAGGAATTACATTATTGGAATGGAAAATGCAAACAAACCAAACCCTAAAGGTGAAAGCGATAATTGAAATTTCAAAAAGTAGAAAATCCTAAACAAAACTTGAAATCTTAGAAGATAAGAACTTGTTCACTCAGTGACAGCATTCGCACCTCCATCATGGTTGGGCAGAGGATTTTCCTGATTACTGCTGAAAGAGAACGCCTTTGTATCCAAGAGGTTTTGGACCTTATGCTTCAAAACATATTAATCATCAATAGAGTGACCAACCTCTCCCATGTGATAGTCACACTTTTCGAAGAGATTATATGCTAGATAATGCTTGGGATTTGGTCGCTTCAGCTCAGTAGAGATTAATCCTTTCTTTTGGAGAACAAGCAAAACTTTGGATAAAGGTCTAGGAAGAGGTGTAAACTGTCTCCTAACATTATGTCGTTGACCCAAGAAATGATGTCCTCCACCTTGTTGCTCAGTAGAAATCTTAATTACCGGAGCGCGATTGGATGTATCACGATTCGGTTGAGAGTAGGCCATATTAATCTTGGCTTCAGGATCCTTCTCCTTCTTGGTAGAAAATCTCTTGTTAGATGGCTCAGTAAATCACCATTATCTTATCCTCATCTTGATCTGTTCACCCACTAGGATAAGTTGGTTGAAGTTCTCAATGTACGTGCTAACCATCCGGTTGCGGAACTCAAACGGGAGAGTCTTGACGAATAACTTCATTAGCTCCTTGTTAGTAGGTTCAGGAGTGATTTCAGCTGCCAGATTTCACCACCTCACAGCATACTCTTTGAACGACTCGTTTTTCTTCTTCTCCATCCTCTCAAGATCCTCTCGGGAATGTGCAATGTTCATGTTGAACTTATATTGTTTGATGAATGCATCAGCCATTTCATTCCAGGTGTCGAGAAGTTTTACATTCTTCATTATGTACCAATTTAGTGCAAGCCTAATCAAACTTGCATGAAATGATTGAATCATTAGGGGCTCATTCTTGACGTATTGAGTCATGCGTACGTGGTACATCTGCAAATGAGCTTTCGTGTAGGAAGTACCATTGTATTTCTCAAACTCCAGCATCTTAAATTTATTTGGCATATTAACTTTTTCATACACGGATAAGTCAAACGGGAGTGAACTTTGCGACTCTTGCAATTGTTTGACTTTCTCCTCGAGTTTGGCAAAACATTCATCTTGCCCCGCCTTAGGGACATTGTCAAGGCTTTGTCTTTTTAGTAGTGACCAACAGTAGGTCATCTTCGAGATCAGGCATGTCGTCATCATCCATTTGAGCTTTGTTTGCTTGATTTGGGACAACTATCTTGGGGAGAGCAGGTGCAGGAGTCAAATTCACTCGGAGGGATTGGATTTGAGTTGTCATGAGTTGCATAGAGGTGAGCAACTGTTTGAGTTGGTCTTCCACGGTAGACATACGATCATGCATTTCAGTTTGGTCGGCCATCTTTGCTCTCGATCGTGTAATAATAGGCAAACATGGAGGATCCGTTATCACCTAAATTTTACGAATGAAAATATGTTAGTACGAGGTGCAAATAAAAACCAATCCATGACAATGATCTAATCAATTTTTTAATTTATTTTATTTATTCATGAAAAGTTCTTACAAGAAGGGAATTTCCTAAAAATAACTAGAAAGATAAAAATAGGACACCCTAGCAAGAATCAAATTTCCTAGACATAAATTGAAAACAAATTCTCTAAAGTTTTTTTTTTTTTTTTTTTTCAAATGATTCATTGCATGGCAATTTCCTCATTTCATTTCTAATTGACAAAGGAATTAGATCAAATGACTAACCTAGATTGTCATGGACAGACCAAAAGCATGACTAAAAAAATTGCATGGTATGAGGATAAAAAACTTACTTCACCATGAAAATATATGGCAATCGCATAAACATGCATATGAGATGTGAGGCTCGATTTCTACTCTAGACAGGCTTAGCAAAGTGGAGCCACAAGGATGATTGGACTAGCCACGGGCGTGTGGACTATGTTGGGTCTTTATGACTCCGGCTTGGTCAAAGAGCTGACCTAGGTTGCGAGCATGCAAACCGAGGTGGGTACTCTAGACACCAAAAAAGAAACTTTAGGATTGAGATGGGGGACTCGTACCGCGGGCATGCGGTCGGAGTGGTATCTATCTCAATATCATCCTAAATGATCCTATGCAGCTTAGGTCCGGCGGTAGGTTGTGTGTGCAAGAGTGTAGTGCAAATGCAAAGCATGCACAACTATTTATATCAAACAATAATTTGAATTCAAAACATCATCCCCAACTCCGACCTGCAAGACAAGGGTTAGCAATCACTATTCCCTTTATACCACCCATCTGCAAAAGAACATTTAATACCTTAAATGTTAGGGATGTACTTCGGATCTTTGCTGCCAAACAAAAACATTTTTCAAAAGAAAAGAAAAATTGGCTTAAGTCTACTAAGAGTTTTAACTTGAGTCCCCAATGGTGTCACCAAGCTATCGCGACCAAATTTTTGGGTGCACCACCTAGGATTTGGCTAATGGATTATTAAGCCTAAACTTAGCTCGAGCTCTTCCAAGCCCATACCAATTCCGACTTAGGTTTAAATTCTTAACATGCCATTGCTTTTTCAATTAGGAGTCGCCACTAATTTATTTTTGGTGGGTCAATTAGAAACCCAAATAAAGTAATAGGAGAAATACTTCACTCCTATGAACTAGAGATTGTAAATTCGGGGACTTGGTTACACTAGATTTCTCTAACGTCTTTTCGGTACATTTTTCTTTTATTAATTTTAATTTACTTTTCTAACATGTGAGGTGATTACACGTGCACAAACCACCAATTTAACACCAAAGAAAGCAAATAAATAAAATGCAGGACTTACCTTATAGGAACGAAAGCATCTACAATGTTAGATCATAATTCATATCAGCAATCCTAGATATGATTTATAATTAACAAGCCATTACTCAATTTTTTGTTTTCACTTTTTTAATGAGAATAAAATCCATATGCAATGCAATGCTTCTAATTTAATATGGAATGATATGGCATAGCAACATGTCATAAACTATGTGAATGAGTAATTTTTTTTGTGATTTCTTAATGAGCATGCAATAATTAAATATGCAATCTAAATTAACCAAAATGACCTAATTCTAATGACGTGCAATACAATGCAATGACGTACAAAAGATGCCCTAATTCTACATGACATATGCATGATGATTTTTTTGTGTTTTTGTTTTATTAATTTCGAAATTAATAATTGCCAAATAATTAAACATGCAATTCAGGTTAAAAAAAACTAGCAACCTAATTGATTGATTTGATTTTTGATTTTTTTTTTATTTTTTGAAATTCAAAATAAAATTCCTATTCTAAATATGCAAACCCTAAAACAAGAAATAAACCTAATTCTAACCTACATTTTTTTGGATTTTTTTAAAAAGAAAATTGACTTAAGCGACACGAGGCAAATCAAGCAATATTGATATCCAAATTGACGAACCATATCTCGCGCATGAGATCAGGTTGGACAATTTTACATAAATCACGAATCAAATCTCGGGCGGGAGATCGAAATAACGATTTTTTAAAGTGATTGCGAGTCGGATTTTGGGCGCGAACATTGGACTGACAATCACAAATTTAACAGGCTATTTCGTGTCAACCATCTCATTTTTACACTAAGGAATAATTATACTAAAAAGAACAAATAAAATTAAATAACAAAAAGATAAATAAATAAAGAAAAAGAACTACCTAAATTGACTTTTTCCTTTTTTCTTTTTCTTGCTCTTTTCACCCACGATTTGACAGCTTCGGTGGGTTGTCGGAGGTTGAGTCGCTAGCTTTTGGAGCTCTGGCGAGGACCGGTGGTGAGCGGACCTATGAGGAAAACCAGCAGCAAATGCAGCAGCAAGGGTCAGCAGACTACGAGTTGGGCAGGGGGCAACGTCGGATTGTGGCAAGGATCGACGTCAGGCTATGGGTGTCGCTCGGGGAGAAAGTCCGAGCAGCGTGCAGAGGCTGTGGCTCGCTGATCGGAGCAACATGGACAGCGTTGCGAGTTGGAGCGAGGGCTCGAGGCTGGCAGACGACGGCTTGTGGAGCAGGGCAGCAGATCCGGCTCGGGTCCTTCTTTGGTGAAAAAAAACAGCAGCAGCAACGTCGTGGGTCAAAGTCGGAAACCTAGCGACCAGCAGCTACGATCGGAAGGCCTAAGGACGGGATTGCAGCAGGAACAGTGACTTCTGGCTTCTGGTTGCAAGCAAGGCTGATCTGGCGGTAGCAACGGTGTCGCAAGAACTCGCAGGCGGGGCACGGCAATGCGGCGTGGTGGTAGCAATTGGCGACTCGGGATTTGTAGGTGGGTTGCTCAGGCGTAAGGTGGGGTAGCAGCGTCGGGCTAAGGGTGGAGGTGTTGTAGGGCTTAGCTCGCGGGCCGGAGGTGGTTGGCGAAGGCGTTGGAGGTGGCTGGTGGAGGCAATGCCGGCACGGTCGATGACGCGGGCAGGGGCAGTAGGGAGCACCGGTCTTCTTCTTCCTCTGTTTTGTGTTTTCCTTTTTTTTTTTTTTTTCTGCTGCATGTCACTTCCCACGTGCCTCTCTCTACTATCTCTTCTCTACTCTTTCACTTTTCTATGGAACCTTTTCAGCAAAACCAGCATTTCCTCCAAAGCCTTTCCCCTTTTTTTTTTTTTTTGTGATTTTTCAAAGAACGAAAAGAAGCCTCTTTTTCCGAATGATTCGAAGAAAAACCCTAGAAAATCTGAAAAGAAGCCTCCTTCAGCTGTATCTTCAATGCGTGTGGCCCCCTTGAAAACCCTATATGTATTAATCTATTTATAGGCCACAGATTAGGGTTTTTAATTTTCCAAAACCTTATGCACAAAAATTTCTTTGCCAAACGTAACATTTGCTTTTGAATTGAAATCTCACAAAGATAAATTTGTAAAATCTCCCCAAGGATATGGGCTTGGGTCAATTTGCTCTTTTTGTGGGCTTAACTCATCAAATTAAAGTTTCTGAAGCATCAATTCGAACCCATTCGTCACCGGCCCAATGTAAATGCAAATTAAAAATAAATGCACCTAAAACTATATACTATGCAATTAACTATTTTTTTAGGGATAAAATTAAACCCTAATTTTTGAATGCAATAAATGACTAAACGGATCGCCAAAATTTAGGTGTCAATAACTGTCAAGCATTTTGGCCTCGATCATAGAACAATTAATTCGTCCTTCTTCAGACTGTAATGAATGTAAATCTCTTCGTAGGATTTCCAATCGGTTGTCCTAAACCAATCACGATAAAATGTACTACACATGATTCATATTTCCACATAATCCTAACAACAATTATTTACTATTCAAAAAAGAAGAGCAGATGCACGAATTCACAGATTTTCTATAGTCCCTATCACGCCCGATCCTCGGGCATGCACCCATCCCTTACTTGGTTGATATAATAGCGACATCCCAAGATGCATCGCCGACCATTCTTTTTTTTTTTTTATTAATATGCATATGGAAGCAGACAAAAAAATTCCAGACAATAAAATAATGTGATAGGAAAGTAAGACTCCAAATTTTCACACTTTAAAAGCAACCACACTTATACACATTGCAAATTATAATGCAAATATATACAAAGCGAATTGTTAAATCTGGTTTTAAACCACCGTTTCATAAAACAAAGTTTGCATAAAGGAATTAACTTCCATCAAAAGAGAATTGTCCTATAACTAACTAGTCGGACAAGACTATCAATTCTTCAAGCTTCACCTTCTATTCTTCGAGTCTTTGGTTGTGGCATCCCAAAATTCAAAGTCAAGCCATAAGGTGTGTTAAAGTCTTTAATTAGGTGATAAAAATTTCAATGGCTTATGCTTTAGCCATTAGTCTTTTAATTAGATGATTTGTGCATATGATTGTGAAAATTTAAATTTGATAGATTAATAATCTATGCTTGGCCATGTACTTTATAAAGTAAATTTCAATAAACAAAATGTCACAAAACTTTGGCCATGTTGGAAATTAAAATTTAAAAATATTTATAGAAGAATTTCAAAAAAAAAAAAAAAAGGAAAAAGTTATTTTTGGGATGGGCCTTAGGCCCATTGGCCTAAGCTTAGTGGGCCAAGTTGGCCGGCTTAATAGAGGCCCAAGAGAAGTGGTCGACCGGTCCAATAGAAGCCCAAGCCCAAGCCCAAAAATGCATAGGACAAGTGGCACAAGACTCTCATGCATTGGCTTAGGGGAGAAGGCCATGCATTGGCCTTGGTTAAGGCAAGTAATCATTATCAATCATGAGGATTTGGGGGTATAAGAGGGAAGAGAGAGAGAGGGTGGCTGGATTTCTCATTTGCCCGCCCAAGGAGAGAGAGAGAGAGAGAGAGAGAGTTGTGCGAGAGAGAGAGATCGTGCGAGAGAGGGGGAGCGGCCGAGAGAGAGGAGGAGGAACCGCCATGTGCCGCCGTGTTTGCCGTCGACCGACCGATCTAGAGGCAAGTGGGAGTCCTCTAGCTTCTCTTGCATGCTTGAATGTTGTTTGCATGTTGAAGTTTTGGGTGTTAGATGAGAAATACCGAAGCATGGATGAGTTGTGTGTGAATGGTGTGACTGTTCTTGCTCGGATCTTGTGAGTCAGAATGTTGTTTGAGCTTGCATGTGTGTTTAGAGTCCGATTTTGGCTTCGATTTCTTCATGAGAGTTGTAGCTAACATCTTGAACTACAACATACTGAAATTTAGTGGAAAAGGATGGAGATTTGGGGGGTTAAAGTCTTATTCTACGGAGACTTCAGATCTGGAGAGTTTTTACTGACCTCTTGCTGGATTCGTGGTTGCATGTTGGTTTGTGTTGAGAATCTCACTTTGATTTCTTCATGAAAGTTGTAGGAGACATCTTAAAATACAACATAATCAAATTTGAAGTGAAATGAACAAGTATAGCCTAGTAAATCAACTAGATCTTGAAGACGATGATTCTGGTGATGTATTCCGAGATACCCGAGACTTCATGGACATAGATGATGACTATACTCTGGTTATTTGACTTAGATATATTCATGAAACTTGTAAAGGACATCTTGATTTATAACATATCCAAATTTCAGAGGAAACGAAAGAGAATAGGTAGGTGAAATCTCAATATTTCGGAGATGTGTACACTGGACGATGCGGTAATGGATCCAGAAGCTTCGTGAGACTGTATAAAATAATATAAAAAGAATATGGCTTGGAATTCTTCATGAAAGTTGTACGAAAATGTCTTGGCTATAATTCTGTAAAATTTCGTAAATTTTGGATGCCATATGAATATTTTAATCGAATTTCTTCGGAAACCGTGCATTCTGGTTTCATCCGAAAATTATATGATGCTTTGTGAAAATTGGGAAATTTTGTGAAATGCTATTTGGCCATGTATTTTGTATGAAATTATCATCCTATTGGCTTGTTTAATATTTCCTGTAATTTTCATAATTTTGGAAATTTGTTGATATTAAATTTATGGAAATGACAAAAGTTGGAATTTAAATAAATAAATAAATAAAACGAGAAATAAAATAAAATAGATTATTTTATTGGCCATAAATTCCATTAAATTTATTTTGTTGCATGTATGATAAAGTCTTGGTATATGTATGACATTGAATTGTGATGCATGTGTGAATTCTATGCCAAGTATGACTTGTTTGATGTCACGCCATATGCCATGTTAAATTGAGATCAAAATAATGGTAAATGTGGATAATGATAAGTGAGGAACTGGTTTGTGGTGGAGGATGAGGCCGGAATGTATAGAGATGCATTGCCTGATTTCCCTGGGAGATTCAAGATGCTCGGAATGTGGGGGTGCCGGAAGCCTGTCGAAGGTTTCTGCCCGAAGGGAATGCCTCGCGATGCCGGGATTTGGGGTGCGGGATGCCCGGCCGGGAATGTAAATGCCGGAAGCCCTGTCGGAGGTTTCTACCCGAAGGGAATGCCTCGTGATGCAGTTGGGATGCGAGATGCCCGGAATGTGGGGGGCCGGATGCCCGGTGGCCTGGGAGGCTGAATGCCGGAAGCCTCGGAGGTCTTTGCTCGAGGGGATGATGAAATTGATGATTTGAGGAATGGGTGATGTGGTGATCAAATTGAAAGCTAAAAGTGGAAATTAAACCATGATGATATGCATGATGATGATGATGATGATGATGATGATGATGATGATGATGATGATGATGATGATGATGATGATATGTGATGTGAAATAATGATGATCACCCATGGCATGATATGCATGATGATATACATGATGATGATAATGATGATGATATATGATATGGCACGATGACATGTGTAATGTGATGATGTCATGATGATAATGACATGTATGATGTAATGATGCCATGACGATGATGACATATATGATATAATGATGCCATGATGATGATGACATGTGTAATGTGATGATGACATGTATGATACGATGATGGTACACATGTATGTGTTATAAATTGATATGATGATGCATGATAGTATGCGCATGGCTTCAACGTAAGTAACGCCTGCAATGCATGTATGATTTGCATGATGCGTTGAGTTGTTATTGGATTTCTTATCTGCTAAGTGGTTGTACTCACCCATTTGGGGACCAACATTTCAGATTAGCAGTATGCCGCTTCCTGTCGTCACGCAGGGTGCATTTTATGGGTTACCGTCCAATGTCGAGGTAAAGTGTGAGGAGTTCAGCTGTCCTTCTGTACCTGGACTCACCTACATACGTGTGCGCTGTTTTGTCTCGTACGACATAGGCCTGGCTGGGAGCCCGATTGTCCAAGAGTTTGTTTTTGTCCACGTTCGCTGCGATGGGGTGATGAGAGGGATGCTGCCACCACTGCAGCTTGACGCACCGGACTGGGTGTGAGGCCTATGCGTGACGAGTAGGGGCTGTTTCTTTTTGAATAGTTAGTCGACACTTATGATGGGGGTTGTGCACATGTGATGTATTGGGTCGAGGGTTCTTTTTTGAGGTTTTAGGTTGGACATGGCTGAGTCCTAGCTTTTCCTTTTTGTTGTACCGACCCAAAAGGAGTCCCATCTTGAAAATATATGTAAATAAAGTGTCGTTGCTTGTTTATAAAATTATGGTGATTAGTGGTGTGTATTTGTATCATGGTTAGTAGGGGGAGAGACGGTGATGTTTTAATTTGCTTCCGCTAATGAGTCGCGTTGGGACCGTTTTGTTTAAAAAAAAAAAAAACAAAATGTGTCTATGAATTAGGACACTTCTTTAAATGAGAAAGGTAATAAGGTGTAACATTGGCGTTGGTGACGACCTGTGAAAGGTTCGGGGTGTCAGACTGGTCCTTCACCAATGCCATCTAAGAACCTGAAAATGGTTATACAATAACCAGTGAGACAACGTCTCAACAAGTTCTACTCCCTAAGACCCGATTAGGAAGCCAATATACTCTAGAGGCTGCCTAAGCACAACACGAGTCAGAGGACTTACCTTGACATTTGTTCATTCTTGCAAGTCAGTATATATCAAATATACAAGAACCACATCAATTCACATCACCAGAACAAATCATTGATCAATCAACCTAGTCGATTACATTTCAACATGACCATCCCCCGATCATCTCAATCAATACTATCTATGAGTCTGATCATAGTTTAGGATTACTTTACTCTACACCAATAATAGATAGTATAGTTCGCTAAAAGTTGCCTCAATTACTAAGATAATATATAATATATCTATGCTCGCCAAGAGCTACATCAATTTCTAATATAGTATATTAGATATGTCGCCAGAAGCTACCAGACATACTTTCATAATATGCTGAAAATTATATATGCTCACTAGAAGCTGCTAGATCCACTGATACGCTAATTTAATAAGCTCGCTAAAAGCTGCTAGCCATACTTTCATAGTATGCTGATAAATGTATATATGCTCGCCAGAAGCTACTAGTCATACTTTTATAGTATGCTGATAATTGATCATTTAATGAATTCACCATTTTTATAATTCCTGATAAAAATATCCGTGCGTGAATATACGGTCGGCCTTAGCCAAAATATAAGATTTTCACTTTTGAACCTTAAACTATTTTTAGCACTCCCAAAATAGATTTTTGGCACTGTAGACCGACGCTCGGTAATTTTCCACTTAATTACCAAATTTAATTGATTTAGGAAAATAATCCTACAATCACAAATAATTCATTTTAGCACAAAATAAAACTCAATAAAATAAATGGACTGCACCACAATAATCAACATAAAATTCCAGTCGACCATCCTAGTCTAATTTTCGAAAAATAAATAAATAAATTAAATAATTAAATAAATAGCAATAAATCCAACTTATGCCCGTAATGCCTAATTAGAAGCTGAGATGGATCCGGAAAATTTTCAAGATTCGTTCAATAAATATCATGGACTATTCACTAGCCATTTGCCTAATATGCATAGGTAAATCCCTAATTTAATTATTATAATATAATCTAATCACATAATTGCACTTAATTAAATCTAATCAATCCCTAAGCATCGGTTAAGGGATTAGTGAGTAAAACTCACTTGTGTAAAGCAAATGCTGGATTACCGGGACGACAATGCAACGGCGGCCGAAATCTGAATTTTCGGCGGCGTCGACGGACACTCGGGCCGGGCCCAAAAGCCTTGCAAGCCCACGGCAAGTTGCTGGGCTTGGTCTGGGCTTTGGCTTGGCTGCGGGTTGGGCCTGAAGCGGACTGACTTCGCAGGCCGAACTGAACTGGGCTGCTGAAGATGCGGGCCGAACTGTGGGCTGCCAATTGGTGTTTTGGGCCGAGCTAGACTTGAATGGGCCGTATTGCTGGGCTGAATGAAAACCGAAGATGGGCTGTAATCTTGCGGGCTCGTGGACGTAAGGGAGACGAGCGGTGATGCGGCAAGATGGAGAAACGCTGGAGCTGCTTTGGGTTGAAAGGAAGAGACGTGGCCGAAGATGTTGAAGATGAGGCGCGGACGAAGGCGAGAGTCACGCGAGCAGCTTCAGTCAACGTTGAGGCTTCGTTGCTTGACTCGATGAAGTAAATGAAGCTGCAGACGTCCACGTGAAAGCTTTAATTGAGAGAGTGAGTGGAAGAGGAGCAGAGACGGGGGTTGGCTGGCCAAACGAAAGAGGGAAAAAAAAACCAAACTAAATGGAGAGAAGAGAAGGTGGAGATGTGGGTCCTCGGTGGATTTCTTTGGAGGGACTTCAACATATAAAATAAAGAAAGTGGCAGCAAATTTTGATGGAGCAAGAGGAATGGAGCGGTGGGTGCTGGTCTTCGTGAGGGAGAGAGAGACGCTCGGTTACAAAGAAAGAAGAGAAGAATTGGGAATAAAAGATGGTGCTCGAGCGAAGAAGGGAAAAGATGGTGCTCGAGAGGAAGGTTGGCAAAAGCAATGGGGAAAAGAAGTCAATAACCTCACCCATTCCATTAATTGTTGGTCCCCTTAAAGCCCTCATGAATATCCTAATGTCCCCATTTATTTTCTAACAAATAAATTCCACCTTTAAACCAAATTTGAAGCCAAAAATTGCAGCCCTAGTCCAAGCTCCGAATTTCACTCTTTGGTCTTCAATTTCTTTAATAATTTTCCCAAATTCAATGTCCAATTTTGATGTAGAAAAAAGCCTACATAATTTCTACAAGTCCCTTTGCCATATAACTCGGTTTGCAAGTTGAAAATCTCTTCAATTTAGTCAATCCGAATTTCTGTTAATTTTTTGCGATGTCCGAATCGATTTTCCGTAAAATCCCGAACTCGACGGAATTTCTCCAAAAAACAAGACGACGTCATATAAATGAACAGTGACATGCTTGAACATCTAATTTCCGAAATCGGATTCAATTTCGTGGTTAAAATCAATCGAATGCGATTTTAGTCCAATCCAACATACCAGGTAAGTTTTAGGGATTTTACTGCGGTTATATCCCTTAATGGCTTCACCAAATAGATTGATTAGCTCATAGAAAAATGATCATAGATGCGCTTGCGAAATGCCCATTTCATATATTCGGGATGGAGTCGAAATTTAGGATGTCACAGTTCCCTACTTCTTTAGGCTCAAAGTTACGTGCACAACCTGTTGAATAAAAAAAAATTGATGTCAGCTGTTAGATTTGGCAAGACCATTTTATCCTGCCAAACCTCAATGTCCCATGCCTCACGCCAAAAATAAATAAGCTGTACCATATCATTATTGATGCTCAATGTGCCTCCAGTTTGAAGCAATTATCGGATTTACTGAAGGACACTGCTTAGAAATTGATCTTGCATCCATGTTGCAGAATTTGAAACTGATCCTGCCAAACCCCACTGCCCATGCCTCACGCCAAAAATAAATAAGCTGTACCATATCATTAATGCACTGATCAATGTGCAGGGTATGGTTTGGATTCTCAAGCTTTACACTTTTGCAATGAAACAATTATCGCTAAAATTCAATGCGTATTAATACTGAAGCACACTGCTTATGGAAACTGATCTTGCATCCATGTTGCAGAATGTGAAACTTCTAAGTTTTCTTCCTTTTCCTTTTTGCACTTCGGTTTGACAATGATGACTTATTGTCGTGGACTAGTGGCTTTAATTTTTTTTTTATAATAGAGAATTAATTCCAAGAAGTTTCTTGGGAAGATGTGGAAAGGATCTCTAAAACTCGGTGTTTCTTAAGGCTCTGGCCCATTCATCCTGGACTATAGAATTAGAAATGCGAAACAATACATGGTTTTGCTGTGGAAAGGGTAGTGGAGAATCACAGAGCATTAGTCCATTTGTCATGTTCACATCATAATTTTCAAATATCAAGGAACTCCTCTTGATATTATTCAATGAGAGTGCTTGGGAGATATTGTGATGACGTATAGTTGTACAAAAATGCAATCACTAACATACACTTAGCATGCAATTTAGTAGATCTTGTCAAAATGGACTTATGTTTAATGGGTGACTCATTATAGTTAATTATGTTTAGAAAGTGGATAATAAATAGGTTTAAAATTTGACTTGTGTAATCTTAAGATTGATTTTGTAATGGTTTAGGTCATAACACATCTTCATCTACAAGATTTGGATCAATGGGGTAAATTTTCTTCTCTTCTAATTCATTATTCTTATTTTGTTCTTTTCTTTACTTCATTTGTTTTATGCATAATCGATATTATTCATCTTAATTTTAGGTCATTGGAAAGTCCTTCTAGAGCAATTTGATTTTGGTGAAAAGATTGAGAAGCCAATTCATTGCACAATGATTTTGTTATTTGTTACAAAACCAACGTTTCGTTATTTTTCATCTTTAAATTTAATATATCTATATAATGGCATTAACTATTTTTCTAATAGGTGAAAATATTTTTTTACTTGTAATTAAAGATGTTTGGGTTGTATTGGAATTTTGAAGGGTTTTTCAAGGATGACCTTGAGTCTTATGTGCACAAAATAAGAAATTATCACTTTGATCACTTTCTTTTTACTTGTAATTTTTTTAGGATGATTCTCATTAATTTTTTTTTGGAAAAAGATAAAATTTTAAAAAAAAAATAAAGGAGGGAAACCAATTGATATTCTCACTATTTTTTTTTTGGAAAAGATAAAAATTGAAATTAAAAAAAAAAAAGTAAAGGAGGGAAATCGATTGACAAAGTCATCTGGTTTTCCTCGGGAGTGTGTGGCCATTAGCTGACTGTTCCTCCGTCGTTGGACTGAGGGACGGTCAGCTAAGCCGCTCCCTAAAATTTATATGATTTAATAAATGCAATCAAGTGAGCCTATGCTCATGCGCGCTCAAGAATTTTTCTGATTTGGTACCAAAACTCGAACTCGGAAAGACATGAAATTCCTCTTTCGCCGTTTTCAACTTATATACGAAAATCGCAGAAGCCCTAGCTGTGCGGGCTGCACTTTGGTGGGTTAAACAGCAGTAAGAAGAAAGAAACGCACGAAGCAACCCCCAAAGTGCAGCTGTACTTTCCTCTGATATGCAAGTTCTTTTATCAACAGATAGCTTATTGACAGTTAGATGCATCATGGGCTGGGATGAAACGCCAGGGCCCCCAGCCCCATCAAAGTGCAGCTGTACTTTCTTGGTCTGATATGCAAGTTCTTTTATCAACAGATAGCTTATTGAAAGTTAGATGCATTATGGGCTGAAATGGATGAAAATCCGTTGACTTGAAAGAAGCAAAGTGGTTCTTAGGTTCATCATTAAAGATTGCACTAACCTTCTGAACCAGTTAAAAGGAGTTTTTATCTGGTTTGAGTCAAGGGAATTTAATCAAGTGGCTGATTAAGTTGCTAAAGCCCATCGTGCCGGCTCTCTCCCAACAGATTGGGTTACACATCCCCCACATCCCCTTTGGTTAATATTATGTTCGGATCTTGAACTTTTTTGTAATTCAGCATCTTCAGTTTAGCAATGAAAATTCATGTTTTTAGACCCAAAAAAAAAACCTTATATCACGAAAACAAAATTCTTGAAGGAAAAGAACACGTGATGCCCGTTTGAATGCCTCGTACTTCCTCGGTCCCTACTCTTCTTAATGGTCCGGTCTCTCGCTTTTATTTGTCTATTGGTCGACGAATTCACTTCGCGTGACCACTTTTTATAGATTCTTAGAAATTTTCACTTTTTTTCTTTTGTCCTTTTTGCAAATACCCTTCATTTTTTCAATATTTATACGGGGTTAATTACGGTTTTAGTTCTCTAAGGTGTAATATATTTACAATTTCATCTTCTAACATTTATTTTGTACTATCGGGGAAATGACGGTTTGGTCATTTAAGTATTGTTTTGCTCATTCAAGTCCTCTAACGGGAAACTTGTCCATAAAATCCTCAATTTATTATATGATCGGTGTTAATTAGATGGTCATGTTAGATATTTCCAATCAAAATTTATTTGGAAGGCTACAATAGTAATTCGTCAAAAAGTTTAGCACTAAATTTGTATCCTAAAAAATTTAGGACTAAATTGGTATAATTAAAATGTTTAAAACTGAATTGGCTATTGAAAAATAAATTTAGGATCTTTTGAACAATTTTCCTAGCCTCTAACATTCTTGATTTCTATAATTTAACACTTTATTTATCTGTTGTAACTAAAATTATCAAATTAAGGTTTCTTTCTCCTTTTTCTCTTCTCTTAATTCGTTTATCGCTAATTTGGCACTCGTTTGGTGTTTCGTTAGCATTGAGTGACAATTTTTGTTATAATGACGATTCGGTGAGAACAATCAATCTAGAGGATTTAATTGCACAAACTGAGAAAGTTAGAAAAATCGATTGCACAGAATAAGACTAACAATTTACCGAATCACACAAATCAATAAAGCCGGAAGACTTGATCGAAATGAATAAACGTTGGGAGACCAAATCGCACAAACGCACCGAAAGATGGAAGACTAAAACAAGTACCTAACCCCTATATATGCACACGTCGACGCCAAGGTGGAATTCTCAACACGACCTTTCCAAAACAGCGAGTTCATATATTCGCCAGCTCGTTTGAATCACCTAACCCTTGCATTACTATAGCTTCCAAACGTGAATGTGTGAGTCAGTTTTCATTATCTTATCTTGCGCTCAACCCAATGATCTAAACTGAAACCTACTGTTACACCTACCATTGGTGGGAAAACAATCTTCCACGCTTGTCGTCCACGAGCAACAGCGTCTCCCTCCATCAGGAGGGCGTAAAGAATTGGTGACGGGACAATCGCAAGAAAGTTGGATGAGCGTTGCGTGTATATATATATGTCCCACACAGATGGGAGGGTAAATCCCAGCAAAATCTCTCTTTCTCTTCGTTTGCTTCGTTTGGGAAATGGGGTCCAAGGACATGGGGATTTTGCTTACATTTGTACTGTGGCGATGTGCTTTTCCTCTGTCCGACCGGAGGCTCAATACCTCGACTTCGTCGTGAGTGAATAATGATGCACGCATGCATTTCTGAAGTTCTTCTCATGCTTTTCATTTCCTCTTTTTCATTCATATCACGAAAGGAAATAGTTTTTTAAGTGCTGGGATTATAGTTTGAGTATATATGCGTGTGTAATCGGTGGTTCTTTGATAAATTTTAAGGTGGAAGAGAAGGTGTTCACGAGGCTGTGCAGCTCCAAGAGCATGTTGGTTGTGAACGGAGTTTTCCGGGGCCAGTGATCAAGGTTCACAAGGGTGACACCGTCTACGTCAATGTTCACAACCGTGGAACCTCCGGCCTCACTATGCATTGGTTCTCTCTCTCTCTCTCTCTCTCTCTCTCCATTAGCCAAAGATGAGAGGTTGCACTCGCTAGCCATAGGTGAGGGTCACCTTCTCTTGAGCTAGGTTTGCCCTTGCTAGTCACCCCTCACCCAAATTTGTGTAGAGGCCCTTGCCAGCCACCTCTTGCCCAAGTGAGAATTGTGACGCCCTTGCCTAGGTCTTCGCAAGCACGATTGCCTTGACTGATCACGGGTGAAAGGGAACAGAAAAGAGAAAAAAAGAAAATAAAATAAAAAGAGTAAATAGATAAATTTAAAAATTTGCAAAAATCATTCCCCATCGAGCGAGTTTTTACCAAAATTTGTTGAAAATATCGCAAATTTATTTTCAAGATTAAATTGGCCAAAATTGAAAATTTATGACTGAATTAATCGTTGTATAAGAAGTAAAGATATTTTAGACAATTTTCCCACTTGTTAATGAGAACCCATTGCACTTTTTAATACAAAATTTTTTATTTTTAAAATACTTCACCGCGCATTTTTTCACGAGGACAATTGATGCCTTGGACGATAATCAAATGTATGCATCATTTTAATATAAACTAAACAATCAAATGTGTGCATCTTGTAATTAAGAACTTTTGACGATCAATTATTTTTTGTTCAAGCTTCAAGTATAGAATATTGTGTTTCGAGCGCTAATCGAACTTTCAAAATTTAGATAGAGATTGTTATCTATATGTCCATGTCGTTGTATGATATTAAGGATTGTACGTATTAAAAAGGATTAATATTATTAAAAATTTCAAAATGGTATTTACATGTCTCATTTACCTTGAATTAATTTTCATTTCATAAAAATTCCAAATTGATACCCCTTGATAAAATTACCTCAAATTAATTTCCATCTAAAAAAGAGAGTTAATACTAAGAGAGTTTGTGACTGCGAATGTTAGAATCACGGAGAGATGGTTATGATAAAGTTTGCCAATCATATTTGAATGTAACTGCAGACAAAAGGAGAGGAAATTGTTTGCTTATTTTGACTTTGTAATAGGCACGAAGTTATGCAACCAAGAAATCCATGGTTCGATGGTCCGGAGTACATAACACAATGTGCCATTCCAGTTGGTTCGAACTTCACTTATGAAGTCAATTTCACCACAGAAGAAGGCACGGTTTGGTGGCATGCTCATAGTGATCGGACCCGTGCGAGTGTCCATGGCGCAATTGTCATTTATCCGGCCGAAGGAAGCACTTACCCCTTCCAACAGCCCGATGCAGATGAAGTTTTAGTCCTTGGTTTACGGAAATTTCCATGCCGCCTCCTCTTCATTTCAATAAGACCGACCATTTCGAGTTTTATATATACTCTAACCGATGTGCAGAACCCATGAGGGTTTGGACATTCACACCACAAAAGAAAAAAAAAATACAGCAGGTTAAAAGTAAGCGAGTGTTTTTCATTAATTAATCAATTTCATCAAACCAAATTCGTGAAAGTCTAGAAAATTAATTCGCAGAAAATTTATTTAGATTCATTTTGCATGGCATGCATGAAATTTGGTACATACTAGAGCATTCTCAGTGGGTGCACATTTACGCACCTCTGCCCTTTGTTCTCAATGAAGGAAACGGTAAGGCCGCAAGAAGAAAGGAGGCATTTATGCATATTCATATATGTCCATTTTCTCCTAAAATGAACAATAGTTCTTTCAAGTGCTGATAAATTAGAACCTATACCGCAATTTAGTATTTTGGTAGCAACTAAAAATCTTATAGTGGAACGCGAATGTCATAAGACGCTCGTGCTCATGAGCAGGAACCTTAAAGAGTTAAGTATTTCGAGGATATAACGAGTATTTTCTCCTGACAGGGAGAGAAAAAAGAGTCGTTTAACCGTAGATAAATAAGAGCTACTGCATTATGTTCTATTTAAAATGATTTCATGATATGGTTTCCAAGACAAAAAGGGTATCTTGGACTTGTAATTGATGGTGGATTATTAAGCGTTTTGTTCCTCCTTTTTTTCTCTGAAAGGGTCCTGGTACATAGATGATTATCAAGAGCTGGTTGACTATGACTTGGCTGAAGGTACAGACTTGCCCACCTCAGATGCATACACCATCAATGGCCAGCCAGGGGACTTTTGCCCCTGCTCCAGTCCAAAACGACGTTGCCAAATTGGAACATGCCTAGATCCAGTACCTATGTTACAAATTCTTGTATTCTTTTCCTTTTTGTTACTTGCATGGTTGCAGAATCGACCTACCGTTGGTATGTCGACTTCGGGAAGACCTACCACGTTCGGATAGTCAACGCAGACATGAATGCGGAGCTCTTCCTAGCCATCGCAAGCCACAACCTCGTGGTTGTCGGCATGGACGGAGGGTACGTGAAGCCCTTCGTCACCGACTACATCATGATCTCTCCGGGGCAGACCATCGACGTGCTGCTTGTGGCCAATCAGTCACTCGGCCACTACTACATCGTCGCTCGGCAGTACTACTCCGGGAAACTGCTATACACCGAGTTCGACAAGACGAACGCGTCCGCCATCCTCCAGTACCGTGGGAGTTATGCCTCTCCCGAGGAACCCGAGCTCCCCGTTCACCTCCCATCCTACTATGACATCGATGCTCAAATCCAATTTACTCGGAAACTTCGAAGCTTAGCCAGCGTGGACCACCCCGTTGATGTTCCGCTGGACATAAGTACCAGAATGTACGTCACGGCGTCGATAAACATCTTTTGGTATGCCAGTGAGCGGATGGGTTCGAGCTTGAATAATATTTCTTGGGTCAACCCGAACACTGATGTACTCTCAGCCTACTACAGGTAACTCATCCACTTCGAGGGGGTGAAAATTCTCTATTTCACACGATATAATTCTTTTGGTGTCTTAACTAATCTCGACTGTCGATGAGAATTTCATGTGCACAAATCGATGATTGAAATTTAATAAGGCGCGGAAGGTGGAGAACCCATGTGCCCACTATATATATATATATATATATATATATATATATATATATATATATATATATATATATATGATGTGGTCATATACAAGTAATATAAACAGGATCGACAGCATCTCATTGCCAATAAAAATGAGATTTTTTTGTATTTTGATATCGCTATAACATCGACCGCATGATTGTTAAAGGAACACGAGTGGATTCTACACGACCGACTTCCCTGACCAGCCACCGACGTTCTTCAATTTCACGGCGGACGATCTTCTAGTCAATACGACGGAGCCGATCCAGGGGACCAAAGTGAAGGTGCTGAACTATGGCGAAGAGGTGGAGATGGTGTATCAAGGGACCAACATTCTGAACGCCTCGGTAGCTCACCCGATGCACTTGCACGGCTACACCTTCTACGTGGTCGGGGTCGGGGGAGGAAACTACAACCCGGAGACCGACCCGGAAGACGTTCAACCTGATCGACCCACCTCGGCTGAACACTATTTCGATCCCAAGGAGCGGATGGGTTGCCGTCAGATTCAAAGCAACTAATCCCGGTACGCACAATCACCATTGTGGGATGTTGGCGCGCTCGAGGTTTGGGCGTGACATTGGGAATAGGCAAAATCCTAACCATCATAGGAGAATGATCTAAGACTCCAGGAGGAAGAAACGATGCCTCAGAAAAGGAGAAAATAGAGTTCCAGGTCGAGTTAGTCAACACCCTGTCAATTTTCCTTTGTTTGCGAGTAGGACCAGAGGAAGCTGACCATGTAAATCTGTTCGCCACATATCTGAGATCATCCAACCTAGCTTGATTAAGACAATCGCCAAAGTCATTAAACGCCAGGATCCAATAGTTGGAACTATCAGCTCTATCGGAAGAAGACCGAATGGCATTGAAATCCCCTGCAATAATCCAGGGCGACTCCACAACTTGGAGACTAGACTGAATTAAGTCAACCCAAAGGGGTCTTCTCAAGATAAATGAGTGCTCCGCAAACACTACAGTGAGGATAAAAGAAATACCGCTCTTCAGACAAACCAGGCGGCCGTGGATAGCTTGAGATGAGCAGGCAGATAAAGCAAAAGAGGCAGTCTCCGAGTTCCAACCCACCCAGATTCTTTCTCTAGGTGAGTGATCATTATTAGCGGTCCAACACCATCCCGGAATGAGAGCATTCGAGACCAAAGGAAACGCCGCAGGGGAAATTTTAGTCTCCAAAATACCAACACAACTAAGGTGATTGGTTCTGACAAAATTTCTAATCTCAGCCTGCTTAAGGGGGGAACCGAGGGCCCTAATATTCCAAACTCCAAAAAACATAGTGGGAAGGAAGAAGGGTGTTACCGTTTCTTGCCACCTCGTTTCTTCCCCGAGGAAATCTTTGGCTTTAGGCTCAGAGGAATAGCCGCATCAGCAGAAGCAGAGCGATGATTACCTTTTTGGCGACTAGGGACAGCCACAATAGGTTCAGGAGGGAGCTGGGGAGGGGACGGCTCCTCAAGGATAGAAGACGCAACCACAAGGGGGGAGTCAAAATCACTTCCTCCAGAACTAATGTCATCCACAACTTCATTATCTGAGGACGATGACGACTCCAGCATTGATCTTACAGGCGCCTGAAGTAGACCAGGATGTGAAGGAGCTAGGGAGGTACCGGGAATGAGTTCAGGAGGAGGGGGGGCCTTCCTCACTGACTTTACCGGAGGAATCACAGTAGGCTCCATTATCTATGGTGCAGATAAATGAACTTCAATTCTACAGGGAGGGGGCTGTTGACACCTCAATTTTACTTAAGTTAATTTTATTTTATTAAGTTTTTATTTTATTTTTGGATAAATAAGATAATTGATAAACAAAAAAAAAAAAACAACAACAAAAGCCCAGCCCTTTTTTCTTTTCCCTTTCTTCCCCCTCCGCGTGGCCCATGTGGCCCATTTTCCTTCACCTCTGGCCCGGCCCCTTTTCTCTCTTCTTCTTATTCCTTCCTTCCCTCTCCTTCGCCGCTATAACTCACGCGTGCGAGGGAAGCCGACGCGCGAAGGACGGCCTACGGCCGATGAGAGTAGGCCGACGTCGGCCGGAGGGGATAAGATCGCAGGCGCCATCAATGCTAAGCGAGCTTCGCTGGAAAGCTCGATGGGACACCGGTTCGGCCGAGCGGAACCGGTGGGCAAGCCGGAGGCCGGCGATCGAACCCTCTGTCGACCGGAGTTCCTTTGCCTATAAATAGGTGGCCGCAAGCATCGTCGGAGGGTGTGGCGAGCTCGGAAATCCTTCACCGAGAGACATCGGGAAGGATCGAAGGGCGAGCGCAGGGAGAGAGAGCTCGAGTCGCAGCTCAGCCCACCTCCACCGAGAGACTTCGGGAGGGCAGGCGGCGAGTGACTTCGAGGAGGTCGATCCGGCCGGTGGAGGCTCGGATCTGGCCCGAGTGAGGAGAAATCAAGGCCGAGGAGGTCCGGTCGAGTTTTTTTCTGCAGATTGTTTTTTTGCCGCCGGACGCCGTGCCGCAGCCGGCCTCGTCCCGACGCGTTGCCTCGAAGGGTTTATTGTCGTGCCCCACCCGCGCCATTGCCATGATCGATCCGTCGAAAGCCGCGCCGGATCGGGAAGCTGAGTTGCCACCGCCACCACCATCCGCCACGCCATCGCCACGTCACGGACAGGTAACGCCACCGCCGCCGTTGCCGTCGCCATAGTTTCCCCACTCCGCATCCAACTCTCGTCACTACGCCGCCACCAACCGCACCAGCGCCACGTTTTGTTGCCGTCGCCGTCCCCGTGGCGGTTTGTCACCGCTATCGTGCCTCGGCGCCGCGAATGGGAACCTAGGGTTCCCAATTTTCGGCGTCGCGAAACCCTAGGGTTTGCGATTTTCCAGGTCGGACCGGATCGGGAAGTCCGGGTAGGGTTTCCACGAGGCGGGCGCGGCGGAAGACCGGGTCGCGATTCGGATCCGGGTCGGGTAGGGTTTCGGGGCCGGGTCGGTTCGGAATCGGGTAGTGGACCCGGGTCAATCGGGTCGGCCCGGATCGTTTCGAAAGCGCCCGGCCACGGCGTCGTTTTAAAAAAAAAAAAAAAAAAGAAAAAGCCGAAAAAGTTCGGAGTCGAGCCCGTCCCGTCCGCATTGGGTCGCCGACCGGCCGGACCCAACCCGCGGATCCGACCCGGGTCGGTTTTATTTTATTATTTTAATATAAAATAATAAATATTTTATTTTCAAAAAAAAAAATCAAAAAGTATTTTATTTTCAAAAATATTAAAAATGTTTTAATTTCCAGAAAATCGAAAATATTAAAAAATTATTAAAAAATATTTTATTTTCCAAAAAATCAAAAAATACAAAAAAATTTGGAAAATGCCAAAAATTCAAAAAAAAAACGCCAAAAAATTCATGAAAAAGCCAAAAAGACTTGTATTTTTCCAAAAATACCAAAAAATCCCTTTTATGTCCAAAAATGAGAAAAAGACTCAAAAAATGTTTTTCCTCCAAAAAATGTATGGAAAATCCCTCAAAAATCCAAAAAGCCTTAGGGTTTAAACAAGATTAGGTACCGAAAGGGCATTAGTGATTAACTAGTGTAATCAAGTCCCCGATCCTAATTTCTCTGGTTGCGCAGGAGCAAGTATTTCTCCCGATACTTCGCTTGGGTTTCTAATCGACCCACCCCAAACCGATTAGTGGCGACTCCATTTTAAAAATTGATTTATAGGTTAAAAACTCAAACTATTAAAGTCGTGAATTGGTGGACTTGGGAGAGTCCGGGCTTAACTAATTTCAGCCGAGCCATTAGCCTCCTTAGGCGCCCGTACCCGATTGCGGGCGCCGAAGAAAAAAAGAGGTCGCGACAGCTTAGCGACTCCACTGGGGACTTTGAGGACTTAGGCCATTTTTATCTTTGTTTAAATGCTTTGCTGACTTGGGTTTTTTCTTTTGTGCAGGATAATAGCTTAAAGTTTTTTTATTCTGTTTAAATAAAATGTTTTGTGATTATAAACTGTTGTGCATGCTTTACTATTTTAAACACTACACATGGCACACACAACCCGGCCGCCGGACCTGGGCCGCCATAGGATTTCTAGGATGGTGTTAAGAAAGATACGACCTCGAACGCGAGACTGCGATGTAGAGGTTGCCTTTCTTTTCCCCGAATTTCTTAGCCGATGTTAGGAGGGTATGCTGCTAATGCGAGACTGCGACGGGCGGATATCCTTTTAATCTCAACAAACCTTCTCGCTTAGAAATCGAGCCGCACATATCATGCGCATGTCTATGTGATTGCCATTAATTTTCTCGTGTGAAGTAAGTTTTTATTTCATGTACCTTGCAATTTACTTACCTTCCTGTATATATTGAGTAGTCCATGATTAGTGTAGGATTTAATATCGCGGTCATCTAAATTTGAAAGTAATTGTCATAAAGTTTTTTTAAAGTTAAAAAAAAAAAAATTGCAAAAAAATTACTTTCAAGTTGATGTTTTTATTCTCAAGCATGTTACAAAATTCTTTTCCGCAAGAATTTTCATTTGCCTCAAAAAAAAAAAAAAAAAAAAAGGATAGAAATCATTTTCAAAATTTGTTGCAACTCATGCTTTCTTCGCCTTTCAAATTGAATATCTTTTTAGCTCATGTTAACATGTCACGTGCCCTTTTTCAATCCATGCTTAGGAAATCGTCTACCTTTTCATGAATAAACGAAATGAGTAGGATTAGGTCGTCATCATGGACTGACTCCCTATCTACGCCTTGTATTCACACACACTTGCTTATTCATCAGGGTAATTACGGAACGTCAACGTTAGCTGATCCAGACTCGTTCAAAAGCAAGAGCAAGAATGGCCGAAAAAAATGTACCAAGCCGTATTGCGGTCATGGAAAGTGAAATGAAGCAAGTCTTCAATGTGCTTCAACAACTTTCGAAGCAGATAGACTCCATCCAGGGCAAACTCACTCCCGCCCCAGCCTCAATCGAAGTATTGTTGCCACAATCATCTACTATGGGTGATCAAGGTGGAGATACCGACAATAACATGCCTGAATTGGAGGATGATCCGCACCCAACCATGATCGAGAAAGCTAGGCCAGATAGTTTGTCTAAAACTGAGCATGACAAACGCCTCGAAAAGCTCGAGGAGAAGCTGAAACAACTACAAGGCCTCCAAGATCCTACTTTGACGGACCTCTCCATTTATTCCAATGTCAAAATGCCAGAAAAATTCAAAATGCCTGAGTTTGAGAAATACGATGGCACGACTTGTCCTAGGGCTCATTTGCAAATGTACTTGGTTCGAATGACCCAATACGTTAATAATGCACCATTAATGATCCAGTTGTTCCAATCAAGTCTAATAGGCCCTGCCCTGAGGTGGTACATTACAAAGAACATGAATCTCCTCGAAACATGGAGCGAAGTGAGTGAGGCATTCCTCAAGCAGTATAAGTTCATAATGGATATTACCCCTTCTCGTGAGGATCTTGAGCGAACCGAAAAGAAAAAGTATGAATCGTTCAAAGAATATACTATCCGATGGAGGAATCTGCCGCCCAAATCAGTCCCGAACCAACCGATTTCGAGCTGAGAAAGATGTTTATCAAAACCCTCCCTTATGAGTACCGCAATCGAATGGTAACCACGATCGCCGAATCATTTAATCAACTCATTCCAGTAGGGGAGCAAATCGAGATAGGGTTGAGGGATGGTTGGTTCACTGAACCTGCATCCACGGGCAGGTTCAGCATGAAGAAAGATAAAGAACCCATGGTAGATGTCAATGCGACCTACAATCATTCTCCAACAATTCAGACAAGTGCAAGACAGCAACAGACCACCAGCCGTCAATCGCCCCAGCACTACAACAATAGGAGACAATTCACTCCACTTCTTGGATCTCCTTCCCAGGTTTTGGCGATCCTCCGGAACAAGAATCTCCTATCGACTGAGCCAAGACGACCTAATGCTGAAAGCTTCTCCAGCTATGACCCGTCAAAAAAATGCGACTATCACATGGGAGAAGTGGGGCACTCGACTGATGAATGCTTCGCCCTCAAGACTCGAATCCATAACCTGTTAGACACTAAAGCTTTCTCATTCCAGAGCAATTCGCTCCCTGATCACACTGACAAAGTAAATGCGGTATTCAGTTTTGAAGACAGTCAGAGCAGAAATGTCAAAGCACATACCGCCGATATTCATCAAGGGCTGGTGAAGGCCGGATATTATTCAGGCAATGAAGTGCCACCCTTAGCAACAAAGAAAGAAGGGCCAAATGACATGACCACCATGTTTGGAGACCTTTTCATGGACACCATCAATGAAGGATTGTAAAGGGAAATGGGTGCAGGCCCACTCGAGTAGAACCTTTTGTTAATTTCCTTTTGTTAATTTCCTTTCATAATTCCCCTACGTGGGAACTTGTACATCTTTCTTAAGTCCGGCTTGTTTTTATTTTCAACATCAGTTCCGCTTGAGGAACTAACTTTTGAAAACACTTTTCCAAAATGTAAATCCACCTATTAAATAAAGTTGAAAATATTTTGAGAGCATGAGGCGATATCCCAAACCAGCCCGGTGATGCTATCCAACCATGAAAAAAAAAAAATATCATCCAAGGAGAATACTGAGGGCTGGGCTTCCTCATACTTTTTCTCCCCCGAAAATATATTTTGAAAACAAAAAACACTTCATCACCAAAATCTTTCAAAAAGATGATAAATTTAATCATGTTTGTCTTTCGACTCACTCACTTCATGTCTCGAAGATCATTCCCGTCCCTTTTGACTTAGTGCGACGGGGGCATTTGAAGCAAGCACATTATGTGAACTCACCGAATTCAATGACACCCTCCCAAGAAAGCAGGAGGAAACAAAAATGATCATCACGTTTCAAAATGGTAAGTCCTATTCCCTGAACATAATGTCGAAAATAACAACCTCTCTCTTCCATCTACATGAAATGAAGGATGGGATGTAATAGGCACAGGCATATTATCAAACTTGAAGCATGCATAGCATGATAGCTCAAGGCAGGATGTCCCGAGTTCATTGACAGGACTTCCAGCTTCAACGAGCCAAGAAGCACAAAGAAGGATTTGCTTCTCTTCCTTTAAAGTGATTACTGTCAACAAGGAGAAAATCTAGACAGTCAAAGCGATCTATAGCCCCACACCCTGGACAATGATGTTGGAATCTAGAAACTTCACGCGCATTCTTCCGAGGAGTAATTGCCATCAAAAAGCTTGAGACTCTTGATCTCAGATTCCATAGAAGCTTGAGGTACATGACTTTTGCCCAATGATGCTATAGTTAAAGACAGAAAGAGAAATTCCACAGAAGGAAGGCGTTGAAGATGAATCAACGACCAGCAATCACGCATACATGGTCACAAGTGAGGAAGGCCAATCGAAAGAAATGTCAAACTATGCCAAGACGAAAAGGCTGTCATCGACATTCAAATATCATCAAGAGTCAGACTTTGGAGAAGAGTAATTTGGTATCGTTTCCAATACTCCCCTCTTTGAATTCACTTTTGACATATTCCCGTATTGACAAGGAAGCATCACAACTTCAAGAGTCAAATTTGATGGTTAGGCAAATCAATATTGGCCAAGCTAGTACGTGGAAATGACCCACATCAAATTCACCTGGCTTCGTGTAAAAAGACATGTCATCCAGGAGCTAATTCGAGAGAATAATTGACCTAATGAAGCAAGGGACATAGGACTTCGTGTCCCCTCTCACTTCAGGTTCACCCAATCATCTAAAGTTGTATCGATTCCAGTTATTCGACTCTTGAAAGAGTTCATGACTAACACATTCCCTCTTGTTTGTTGCGGGATCAACGAAAAGCAAGGATAACGAATCAATGAGAAGCATGTCTTGTTTGTTGCGGGATTAACGATTGTCAAAAACAAAAATCACAAATCAATGAGAGGCATGACAAACTCTCCCAAGCAAAATGGCGTCTCAAGTATTGCCAAAGCAAATGACAGAGATCCTTCAGGCCTCAACTCACATTTGATTTTGGCCAGACTAATTAATCTACTTGTACATCTTCTCTTCTGCAGGGGCAAAAGCAGAGATGCCCGATCAGATCCCCAACCCCAGCCGATCCTTCATGTGTCATATCCCTAAATCAATAGGAATAACTATCGACACCCATTTGCGAATAACCCTTTTGATGTTCAAAATTTAACATACTTGGAAACACCATTATGTTATCTCCCAAAGTTGTCAATAGGGTCTTTTTGAGTCAAAACCATTCACTTGTTTTGAAGAGTTCAAACTCCATCATATTCAAAATGTTGCATGTCATTTCCAGATGAATTCTACATGATGGTTTTGTCTGTCTAAATCACTGATTCCACTGAGAATTATTAGAATAAACAGCTAAGTGAAGAATACAAGATTAATTGAGCATGCTGAGTGAGGTGCGTCAGAATGATGAAAGGCAAGCCATATCCTACACACAGTCCCTCATCTATACACTTGTGAGATGAGTGCAGAAGATTCCATGGCTGCAGGGTAAAGAGTTCTCTCGCGAATGGTACGATAACCAAAATAGTGAGAGGCATTCCATCGCTCACCCCCATTGAGCCCCATACATTGGTAAAGCTTCTCTCATACCCCCGTCAAGAACAACCCCCACACTGGGGCAGATCGGAGACAAAGCAGCATCACAAGGTGAGAAGAGAGATAGAAATATTCTTGCTCGCACTTGCACCAATCTTCAGGTGTCCTTATTGCATATGAACGCTCACGTTAATTTAAGTGCCCTAGAATGACGAAGATCAATTCTTTCTCTATGCACTTGTATTCATTGTACAACCCAATTGAGTCTGTAATTTCACCCTCACATGAAGGCAAAACAGAAGTTACTGCCATGTAAGCAGCATAGCCCAGAGCGCCTACTGAATATGAAGACTCAAGAGTCTAATAACGGTGCTTCGATTAAGCTTGCCAAGATCAGCTCTCAAGCAACAAGAATGAAAAAAATAAAAGCATGGGGTCATAAAAAAGAAGAACTGAATAAAAGCCATGGTAAAAAGCAAGGTCAATGCCCATAAAAGAAGAACTGGAATAAAAAATAGGGGCATGAAAAAAGCAGTGTGCCTGGTAAAAGCAAGGCCAATGCCCCCCAGTCAAAAATGCAGCCAAGAAAATATTGCCGCTGTGGTCCATAGAACCTCTATTTGACAGTGAGACCGGTGACAAATGCCAAGGCAATCACCAACTCTACCTTTTTACACATGAATCAAGCCTACGTTGCATCCCATTGTAAAAGTCTCTTCAAACTAGGGGCACTTCAATTAACGTAGGATTTCATATCTCTATAAGCATCGCTCGAAGAAGTACGAGCAAGATTACTCTATCTCTTTTCGCAGGGTTCTTGACTTGTAAACCCGGAGATGATCATGCAACATTTTCGTCCATCGGCTTCGACCTTGATGGTCCCCTCTGATGAGCCACTGACCAAGACTTCATCACAGTTTCAACAAAGACCTCTCACATTGGTAAAGTCGTACTGTTTGCGAGAATACTCGGACCCCTGCTAACATGATGACAGTGAGATAGTGTGGTCCTTATAAATCCTGCATCAATGGTCAGGATAGCCTTTTCCATGAGAGTGAGCGGAAAGTCCTTTCAGACTGAAAGTCCCTCATCTAGTATGCTTGAAGCATCTATATTCCGAATAAATGTTGTCTTTCAAAATCTTCCCTAGTGGAATTCGAATGATGCAGAACTGACAAAATTATCATGCATGAATCTCATTTGAGCTCATGAATTTATAGCATATACAATCATGTGTGCATATTGTGCTAATAACAGACATACTCTTAGAGATCAGAGATATTGCCAGGTAAGCATATCTCTGTCCCCATTTGTCTTAAGGTACCTATCACTGTCCAGGTACTCTCTTCTTGACACTCGACCTATTCGAATTGTCTCTTGAATTTCGATGCTTGCAATTGTCTTAGCAACCCATTGTCTTTGAGTATCGGCTACCGTCCGGATACTCCTTTTTCCTGACACTCGACCTATTCGAGTTGTCCTCAGAGTATTGATACTTGTGACTGACCAAGTATCCCTTTATTGTTAAATACCTACTACTGTCTAGGTATCCTTGCTGTCTTTGAGTATCGGTCACCGTCCGGATACTCCCTTTTCTTGACACTAAACCTGTCTGAGTTGTCCTCGGAGTATTGATACTTGTGACTGACCAAGTATCCATTTATCGTTGAATACCTACTGCTGTCTAGGTATCCATATTGTCTTTGAGTACCGGCCACCGTCCGGATACTCCCTTTTCCTGACACTCGACTTGTTCGAGTTGTCCCCAGAGTATTGATACTTGTGACTGACCAAGTATCTCTTGGAATACCTACTGATGTCTAGGTATCCCCATATCGTCAAGTACCCACTATTGTCCAAGTACTTCCTTTTCATGACACTCAACTTGCCCAAGTTGTCCCTAAATAATAGCAGTTGTTCAAGCATTCCACTGCTTTGTGTGCCTGCGCCTACCCAGGTATGCTTTCTTACACTTGGACCAACTGAGTAGTCCCAGGTTGTATCATTAAATACTTGTGTTCATCCAAGTATTCCAGTACTTTGTACACCTGTGGCTATCCAGGTTTTCTACCCCTTTTAAGTGCCTGCAGCAATCCAGGTAAGCCTCGTGCTACATTCAAATTCCCTTTACCAGGAGGTGAGAGACCTTCATGAATATGCGAGGCACGTCCTCAATATTCCCAATTACCAGGGGGTGAGAGACCTTCACGAATATCTCAGGTATGTCCTCGATATTCCCATTTACCAGGAGGTGAGAGACCTTCATGAATATCCAGGCACGTCCTCGATATTCCCAATTACCAGGAGGTGAGAGACCTTCACGAATATCTCGAGGTACGCCATCGATATTCCCAATTACCGGGAGGTGAGAGACCTTCATGAATATTCTCATTTAGGGAGGTGAGAGACCTTCATGAATATCCAAGGTCGTCCTCGATATTCCCAATTACCAAGAGGTGAGAGACCTTCACGAATATCTCAGGTACGCCCTCGATATTCCCCATTACCAGGAGGTGAGAGACCTTCACGAATATGCCACGTCCTCGATATTCCCTTTACCGAAGGTGAGAGACCTTCATGAATATGTGAGGCACGTTCTCAATATTCCCATTTACCGAGAAGGTGAGAGACCTTCATGAATATCTCGTCCTCGATATTCCCACCGGGAGGTGAGAGACCTTCATGAATATGTATATTCCCATTACCGGGAGGTGAGAGACCTTCAATAAATGTCCAATATTCCCAATTACCGGGAGGTGGGAGACCTTCATGAATATGTGAGGCACGTCCTCAATATTCCCATTTACCAGGGAGGTGAGAGACCTTCACGAATATCCTTCACGAATTCCCATTTACCTGAGAGACCTTCACGAATATCCCGGCATATATTCTCCAACTACCAAGAGGTGGGACACCTTCACAAATATCCATGACCCATCCTCAAATTTCCGAGTTTCGTATGCCTTGATTCTTCCTTCGATCATCGTCCGGAGGTACCCCTTCGATACTTGTGATCATCCGGTATCCCCAAGATTTATACTGATCATCCGTGATCATCCAGGTATCCCCAAAGAGTTTGTACCTGTGTGATCATCCGTATCTCAAAGAGTTTGTACCCTAGGTACCCCTCCGATGCTTGTGATCATCCGGTATCCTCCAATAATTCGCACTTGTGATCATCCAAGTACCCTTCCATTGCCTATGGTCAGCCAAATACCCATTTCGACATCGCAAAAGCCCAAATATCCTTCATGTTAGTACTTGTGGAATATCTAGGTACTCTTTGATATGCTTGTGAATGTCCAGGGTATCTTCCGATGCCTCGAGAAAGGTCGGCGCATCCTCCCGAGAAAGGTCGGGTTCCAATTGGTGTCTTCGACAAGTCGACGCCCCACAAATCGATGCCCCGAGAAAGGTCGGCGCATCCTCCCGAGAAAGGTCGGGTTCCAACCGGTGTCTTCGACGTAAGTCGACGCCCCACAAATGATGCCCGAGAAAGGTCGGCGCATCCTCCCGAGAAAGGTCGGGTTCCAACCGGTGTCTTCGACGGAAGTCGACGCCCCACAAATTGATGCCCCGAGAAAGGTCGGCGCATCTCCCGAGAAAGGTCGGGTACCAACTGGTGTCTTCGACAGAAGTCAGACGCCCCACAAATTGATGCCCTGAGAAAGGTCGGCGCATCTCCCGAGAAAGGTCGGGTACCAACTGGTGTCCTCGATACAAATCAAGCACCCACAAATGAGATGCCCTGAGAGAGGTCGGTGCATCTCCCGTCAAGGCGACCGAAGAAAGGTTCGGGTCCGAGACAAACCACTGATTACTCAACAGACCGAAGAAAGGTTCCGGAAGAATGGTTGGTCCAAGACAAATCAATGATTACTCCAACAAAGGGCGACCGAAGAATGGTTCGGGTCCTGGAAGAGCAGTCTCCCATCAAGGCGACCGAAGAAAGGTTCGGGTCCTAGACAAATCATGGATTGTTTTAACAGGCGACCGAAGAATGGTTCGGGTCCTGGAAGAGCAGTCTCCCGTCACGGCGACCGAAGAATGGTTCGGGTCCGAGACAAACCACTGATTACTCCAACAGGCGACCGAAGAATGGTTCGGGTCCTGGAAGAGCAGTCTCCCGTCAAGGCGATCGAAGAAAGGTTCGGGTCCTATACAAATCATTGATTGTTTTAACAGGTAACCGAAGAATGGTTCGAGCCCTGGAAAAGCAACCTCCTCATATCACCAGGTAAGATGACACCTTGATACTTGCCAAAACTCGGGGTTCACACCCTATCTCACTCACTCCCGGTAAGTAACTACAGGTATCTTCTTATCTGTCTTAGTATATGTAAAGTTATATTGCTCTTTTCCTACATAGAATAATAGATCCCAAATAAAATATAATCTGCTATGCATGTATGGATAAAATTGAGGCATTAGTCTATCTTTGAATGCAACCTCTGCGAGCTCACCTTCAAAGATGGGCAGCTGTTGACACCTCAATTTTACTTAGGTTAATTTTATTTTATTAAGTTTTTATTTTATTTTGGATAAATAAGATAATTGATAAACAAACAAAAAAAAAAAAGAAAAAAACAAAAGCCCAGCCCTTTTTTTTTTTTCCCTTTCTTCCCCCTCCGCGTGGCCCATGTGGCCCATTTTCCTTCACCCTCGGCCCGGCCCTTTTCTCTCTTCTTCTTCTTCTTCCTTCCTTCCCTCTCCTTCGCCATGCAAACTCACGCGCGCGAGGGAAGCCGACGCGCGAAGGACGGCCTACGGCCGATGAGAGTAGGCCGACGTCGGCCGGAGGGGATAAGATCGCAGCGCCATCAATGCTAAGCGAGCTTCGCTGGAAAGCTCGATGGGACACCGGTTCGGCCGAGCGGAACCGGTGGGCAAGCCGGAGGCCGGCGACCGAACCCCTCTGTCGACCGGAGTTCCTTTGCCTATAAATAGGTGGCCGCAAGCATCGTCGGAGGGTGTGGCGAGCTCGGAAATCCTTCACTGAGAGACATCGGGAAGGATCGAAGGGCGAGCGCAAGAGAGAGCTCGAGTCGCAAGCTCAGCCCACCCTCCACCGAGAGACTTCGGGAGGGCAGGCGGCGAGCGACTTCGAGAAGGTCGATCCGGCCGGTGGAGGCTCGGATCCGGGCCTAAGTGAGGAGAAATCAAGGTCGAGGAGGTCCGGTCGAGATTTTTTTGTTGTTGTTGTTGCTGCGCCGGACGCCGTGCCGCAACGGCCGTTCGCCTCAAGTCCCGACGCCGTTGCCTCGAAGGGTTTATTGTCGTGCCCCACCCTGCGAGCCGTGATCGATCCGCCAAAAACGCCGCGCGGGAAGCGGGAAACCGAGCTGCCGCCACCACCATCCGGACGCCATCGCCACGAGCAGGTAGTGCTACCGCCACCGCCGCCGTTGCCGTCGCCATAGTTTCCCACTCCGCCACCAACTCTCGTCACTACCGTCGTTGCTCGCCGCCGCCGTTTTCGTTTGCCACCCGCCGCCGCCACCGCCGTAATGCCCGCTTTTCGTGCCTCGGCCCCGCATTTGGGAACCTAGGGTTTGCAATTTTCCGGGTCGCGACCGGAGCCGGGTCGGACCGGATCGGGTACCGGGTTGGGAGGCCAAGGGAGGTTGGGGCGCGGCGGATCACCGGTCGGATCCGGATCCGGGTCGGGTAGGGTTCGCAGGGAGCCGGGTCGCGGAACGGGTAGTGGACCCGGGAACCGGGGGTCGGGCGGGCGTCCCAAACGCCCTTTTGGCCACGGCGTCGTTTTGATTTAAAAAAAAAAAAAAAAGAAAAAGCCGAAAAATTCCGAGACTAGTCGGGCCCGTCCGCGATTGGGTCGCCGACCCGGCCGGACCCAACCCGCGGATCCGACCGGGTCGGTTTTATTTTATTATTTTAATATAAAATAATAAATATTTTATTTTCAAAAAAAAAATCAAAAGTATTTTATTTTCAAAAAAATATTAAATTTTTTTAATTTCCAGAAAATCGAAAAATATTAAAAACTTATTAAAAATATTTTATTTTCCAAAAATCAAAAAATCAAAAATACCAAAAAAAAAATGCCAAAAATCCAAAGAAAAACGCCAAAAATTCATGAAAAAGCCAAAAAGACTTGTATTTTTCCAAAAAATACCAAAAAAATCCCTTTTATGTCCAAAAATTAGAAAAATACTCAAAAATGTTTTTCCTCCAAAAATGCATGGAAAATCCCTCAAAAATCCAAAAAGCCTTAGGGTTTAAACAAGATTAGGTACCGAAAGGGCATTAGTGATTAACTAGTGTAATCAAGTCCCCGATCCTAATTTCTCTGGTTGTGCAGGAGCAAGTATTTCTCCCGATACTTCGCTTGGGTTTCTAATTGACCCACCCCAAACCAATTAGTGGCGACTCCATTTTAAAAATTGATTTATAGGTTAAAAACTCAAACTATTAAAGTCGTGAATTGGTGGACTTGGGAGAGTCCGGGCTTAACTAATTTCAGCCGAGCCATTAGCCTCTCCTTAGGCGCCCGTACCCGATTGCGGGCGCCGAAGAAAAAAAGAGGTTGCGATAGGGGCGTAGTAGTATGAGATGTAGGCGGAGCAACATCCAAATCACGGGGTCTGTTTCGCTTTCCACTAACTTGACGCCATTCACTGGAGGGACGCACCGAAGGGGCCTTGGCAGCTAAAGAACCAGCTTTATGGGGGCCAGGTGATTTGGGGTCAGCACATCTATGGCCAAACGAACAACAACTCGGACACAGAGTTGGCACCCATTCATAATGGACATCCACGGAACGAGGCTCACCATTCAACATAAAATCAATAACTTCAGGGAATGAGCTGGAAGC
Source organism: Eucalyptus globulus (assembly GCA_014182545.1). Lineage (NCBI taxonomy): Eukaryota > Viridiplantae > Streptophyta > Magnoliopsida > Myrtales > Myrtaceae > Eucalyptus > Eucalyptus globulus. The sequence goes on from CM024723.1 coordinate 12,377,460, forward strand.
ATCAATCTCAATGCAGATACGGGCAAAAGCAACCATGGCCATCTGTTCAGTGTGGTTATCTTACAAAGAGAGGCTTACCGATTGCACTCGTAAGGGCGCTAATGCCCGAAGTAGACCACAAGTTGACAGGAACATTCCTTAGGCGAACCCAAATAGGAACTGTTTTGTGGCAATCTTTCTTGAGCTCCATCATTGGGTGCCATTGTTGGAGAATAAGGGGTATTTTGGCAACAGTGATTGGCGCACCTTCCAGCACTTTCCTTCTAAAATCTTTATCAGAAATATGGAAATAGTAAAAGCCTAGGTCAGCTGCGATAACTTGAACTAGGTGGTCACCCCAGGCATGTTTGAGCGCATCCTCTGTCAATTGAAAAGGGAGTCTCTTCCCAATGTAATAACCAACTAAGCAATCATCCCATTTAGGGTGGGCAGCTTGCAAGTCTCTTCTGAGATTTGAACAACAACTTTGTTATCCACTACAGCAGGCGGAATATAAGAGAGGCTATAACCCTTAGTAGCCGAGCGAGTAACAGCAGCCCATGACCGAGTTGGGGGCAGAGCATCAACAGAGGAAGGGACCTTGTGGGTTAGAGCCAACTTACCCGCCTCGGATGAAGGCACATTATGCCCTGTCTCGCGCTGAGGAAGAGTCGGACAAGAGGGGGCATCAGGAGAACTTCCAATAGCAATTCCTTTGTCCTTAGTAGAACGAATCAAGGTGGAGTTAGAGCCATTAATAGCCGAAGGAGGGGGAGGAAGGATACCCAGGAGAGCGCGAGCCTTTCAGGCTCTGCTGCGACCTCTATTCCAAGAGCGTCCGCGGGTGCCACGAGCGACCGAGGAGTAACGAGCAGGGGGACGGGCGGGGGAGGAAGAGGACCATCCTTAGGGGCCTCTTGAGGGCCTTTGCCCAAAATGCCAACCGGCGTGGAGGAGGAAGACGCCATACGAACAGAGGCGACCCGTAAGCCAAATCCCTAAAAACACAGCAGGCGATTTCGGACAGCAGGAGACATACCGGGAGAAATCGCTTAGAGGAAGTGTAGATCGGGTAGGGGTGGAGGTCGGCTCCGAAGAAGAGCCCCAACGGACGGTTGAAGTGACCGGAACCAGCAACAGCCACTGCCAGTGAACAGTAGAGACACGAACAGCCTTGAGAGCACCAGGGTGAACAGTAAACCAAGGGGGTGAAAAAGTTCTCTTTTTATTTTGGTTTCTTCTATTCCCAACAAGTGGGAGTTTCCCAGCAGTAAAAGGAAAAAAGTTATTTACAGTCAGTCCCAATCCAACCCGCTAATTTCCAAGTGCACAGTGGTTCCTAGTGAACTGACCCTACCTAGTTTGGTTCCTAATTCTAGAGTAGAACTAACTCATCCTGTACCCTTACTAAAACTCACAATTTTTTAACCGTCTCTTGTCCAGAAAAATCCCCCCATACTGGGGCGAAATATGCAGGATATTTCAATTTTATTATGCTGAAAGTTGCTTTCCTAAAGTGGCTAATATTTGTAGTTGTAGTTTTTACTGAATTTTTTGGCCAAAACTCCACTTTCATAGTTTTTGAATAGCTGATTTTATTTTATTTTTTGCTTTTCATGTGCTCATCACGATCAAATCCCTTAGACGGCCGGCAATACATATTGCAAATAAAATTGCTCTTTTATCCCTCATTTGGTTGGCCACACTCGATCAATGATTCTCCTAGTTTAGTTACGAAAATGTGAAGTCAGTGTGTCATCAACCGAAAACCTAAGGAATCGCCGTTGTCGCCTCTCTCTCCATCCCATACGCTGCCCAAGTGGTTCCGGAATCGGACAGTCCATACGATTGTTCCTTAGTGACGAGGGGCGGTCGTCCTCTATACGGATCTGTTCGCTCCAAATCCTAGTCCTCACCAAAAAGCTATGTCCATCCGTCTGAATCCATATCAAGACAACCAGTTGCTACCATCCTCCTGGAGACATGGCCCGCATCAAGATTGTCGATTCGCTTGCACGGTCGTTCAGGCAACCGACTTGTTGAGTGTAGTTTCTGATACGTATTGTCCAGATTTGGATACTTAATGATTCGTGAAATTTTCTCGATATGTCTGCGTGTGATGTTGGGCCTAAAATGGGTGCATTTTGATATGTGAAATCTCTTGGATGCTTCAGTGGTCCTAAATTGTTTTTGATACCCATTTGAGTAGTGATGTTGATATTCAGAATTCAGATCACGTGCATATTCAAAATTTATTGACCGTCAATCATTGCTGTGCCTAATTTTGCACTTAATTTTTTTTTTCCTCCTGTTTTGATTGTCTGAGGTGAAAGTAGGAAAAAAAAGAGGGTTTCGTTTATCCTGTTTGGCTGTCATTAGGATACATTTCATGTGATAAAAGTAAGTACTCTTTTGCATGCATCTTTCTTTTATTTAAAAAAAAAAATAGAAAAACTGAACATAAAAGTGCTTTCTTGCATCTCATTTGCTCATGATTGTTCAATTGCATGATAGGATGAACATTGCCTTTTACATTGACAATGTTTCTTGGTTCATGGATTGCATGTTTCTTTATTAGATACTGTGCATATTGGAATCTGCCTCTTGTATATTTACGGGTAAAAGAACACTTCAAGTGCCATAACTTTGGCCAAAGGGACACTTAAGTGCCATAACTTACGAAATGTACACTTAAGTGCCACATTCGAAGAAAAACGGATCACTTGAGTGCCACTTCGGCCAAAATCCGGCCAAAACGCTGACGTGGCATTTTTCCGGCGAATGCGCGTGCAAAAATGACGTGGTAAAAAAAATAAAAAATAATTAACTTAAATTTAAAATTAAATTTAGTTAAAATATTTAAAAATAATAATTTTAAAATTAAATATAGTTAAAATATTAAAAAATTAATAATTTAAAATTTTAAAAAAAAAAAAGAAAGGGGGAAGCGGGCCGAGGGATTAGCCCTCACTGCCACCGCCGGAAGGGCTGCGACGGTGGGGGAGTGTCGCCGGGGTCATCGAGCCACGGCTAGGGGCCGGCGACCCGGCCAACCAACGGCGAGGGCTCACGAGCCCTCGCCTAGCCGGGCCAAGGGGCCGCCCTCGTCGGATTTGGGCGAGGCCACCGACCCTCGCCCCAATCTGGGGGCGAGGGCTTGCAAGCCCTCGCCGCCACTCGGCCGGGGTCGCCAACCCCGGTCGGGCCCGCGACCCCTGGTCGACCCTCCCCCGCCGTCGCCGGCCCTTCTCGGCGGCGGCTGAAGGCTAATCCCTCAGCCGCCTCACCACCTTTTTTAAAAAAAAATATTTCAACTAAATTTAATTTTAAATTTAATTATTTTATTTTATTTTTTACCACGTCAGCTCAAAACGACGCCGTTTTGGCCACGTCAGCATGCAAAACGGCGTCATTTTGGGCTCGGTTCACCGAAAAAATGCCACGTCTACATTTTGGCCGGATTTTTGCCGGATTGGCATTCAAGTGATCCATTTTACTCTGATTTTGGCACTTAAGTGTACATTTTGTAAGTTATGGCACTTAAGTGTCCCTTTGGCCAAAGTTAAGGCACTTCAGGTCCGCACGTCCATATCTAGAAAATTTATATCTACGTATCTAAATGTAATCCCAGTTGTACATGTCTAGGATTTTGCATATCTTGCATATTGGGATAGGATTTCACATTATATTTGTGCCATGACTATTGCCATGTTAGAATAACTAGGATGTATTTTGCATGAATAATTGTATTAGTGCAGATCAGGATATCTAGCGTGCATTATTTAATATCCATATTCGCACGTTTCTTTCCACAATCACATGTCATAAAATGAAAAATATATGTATATATATACATATATACATATGTATATATGTATATATATACATATATACATATACATATATACATATGTATATATGTATATATATATCTATATATATATATATATCATATCTTGCATGCTAGTAATTTTAGATTGCATCTTCATTAAAAAAAATCACAAAAATATGTCTAGGAGTGCATCTAGGGGAATTTGAATATTCATATTATACCAATCGATTCATTCTCTTAGTATTGCATCGCATTTTAGATTGCATTATTTTAAATTCAATTTCCATGTTTAAGGTTCATTTCAGGAAAACACTTTATTTATTCTATTGAATAACATAGCATATCACAATTGCATATTCACTTCCTTTTGATACATTCGTCTAAGCCTATTTGTGTACTTTTAGACTTTCCATTTACTGCTCACGGGTTTAAATCCCGAGGCATACTTAGGGGTGATTGGTTTTCGGGTTGGGTTCGTTACTAAAACTGGAATCGGAATTGGATTGGTTTGTCCCAGTCTGATTTAGGATATTGGCAATTCCATTTTTTTATTCTTTTTACTTTTTACAAGGAAAGGAAAAATTTAAAAGACATAACATAGTAGTTTGGTCTGATCTGGGTGGTTTGATTTTGCACTTAAAATTAGAAACTGCTTAGAACCGCTTAGTTTGGTGTAATCTAGTCCGGTCCTAGGCGTAGGTAATAACAAGGTTATAATTTTTGCCCAACACAGCTCAAGGTTCTGTCACGTGTGAATATGGCAGTTTAAACAATGCAATTTAGTTATCCTAGATGTGTACTAAAACAGTTATTCATGCAAAATCCATCCTAATTATTCTAACATGATAATAGTCGTGACACAAATATAATGCGAAGTCCTACCCCAACATGCAAGATATGCAAAATACTAGACATGTAAATGGGAATACAATTAGATACGTAGATATCAATTTTCTAGATATGCAAATACACAATAAGCAGTTTCCAATATGCACTATCATATAAATTTACGTGCAATCCATGAACCACGAAACATTGTCAGTGTAAAAAGCAATGTTCATCCCAACATACAATTGAACCATCATTAAAAAATGCACGAAATTTTCAGTTTTTCTATTTATTTAAAATAAGAAATGCATACAAAAGATTTTTTTGTTTTTTGATGCTTCCTCAAGATAACCAAACAGGAAAACGAAACCTTTTCCTTTTTTACTTTCACGTCAGACAATCAAAACACAAAAAAAAAAAGAAAAAGGAAAAGGAAATAATAAATTAAGCGCAAAATTTGACATAGCAATGATTGAAGGTCAATATATTTTGGATATGCAGGTCTTGGAATTCTAAATATCGACATCGCTACTCAAATAACACTTCTATATCCACTTGATATCATATAGCACTTAGGAGAACTAAAGCATCCAACAGACTTCACGTGTCAATAAGCACCCACTTAGGCCCTACATCACAAGTAGACATATCAAGAAAATACATGAATAATTAAGTATCCAAACTTGGACCACACTTTGACCGAAAAACAAAAGGACCACACGTTTGACAAATTGCACTCAAGAAATTGGTAGCTTGAACAACCGTGTAAGCGAATGAACAGTTCTAATCTGTTGCTGTAATTACATTTGCCCATAATGTTTTGGATAATCCTACATTTTTTTTTTCGTTTTTTTGATAATCCTACGTGCATACTCATATTTCTTGTAGTAATTCAAAGTTCTATTCGTCCTTTCAACAACTTTGTTTACCATGATATGTTGGGGACTATTCTTGTCATCCTAATTCAATTCTTACACAAAACTACATGTACTTCTCATTATCATACTCACTACCATTGTTGAACTTTTGAAATTTAATATTCAGGCCAATCTCATTTTCGACTAAGTAGCAAACACATCAATTTTATTTTTCAGAAAATAACACATACATTTCTAGTTGAGTTTTCAATGAATATGACGTAATAGCATGACCCTCTAAGGGAATGCATAGGGCTGGCCATCTAAACATTTGTATGTACCATCTCTCTCATCTTCCTTTTCTTGGCTTTCTTTTCAATTTTCAAAATACTGACGTATTTTTACTTACCAGAAGACGATCTTCACATGGACCGATATTTATGTACTTCAAATTAGACGGTTTTCTGTTTGATGCTAACACCATCATCCCTTTTTTGCTCATCTGTTCGAGCATGCGCCGCAACAGTTTGGAACTAGCTTCTAATTCAACAAGTCCTACTATTGCTCTGCTACTTTCAGTCATCTATAATGTTCCCAACATTGTTATTTGTGCTAAAACCGTAAGGCATTTAAAAATCTTCCCCGAGCAGTCCCCAAAATGTGTATCTTCTGTTGTCTAATTGAACAGTAGAGATCAGATTTGTCTTAAGGCCAAGAACAAATTTGATATTTTCCAACTCCCATTGATACTCGTTCACAATCTTTATGTTGACATTTCATTTGTCCACAGTATCCAAAGTTTCATCATCAGCAAGATAAACCTTTCCAAAGTTTGTGGCAACAAAATTATACATTTATCCCTTGCATGAGGTTGATTGAAATGATGCACCTGAGTCTAGAATCTGAGACTCAATTGGACTATTGGCAATCAATGTTAAGCATCATGGGCAAGTGTCTTTTAAAGGTTGCATTAACAAATTTCTCCTATTGATTTCGATACCAAATTTTCTTTTTTGGGGCTCTACAATCTTGTTTTATATGGCCCTTCTTACCACAATTCTAGTAAATTATTTCACCATGGGGTATTGACTTTCTTCTCCCTGTGGAATTCAATCTACCGTAGTTCTATTTATGACCTCATTGGTTGCTTCTCCCTCTACCTTTACTACTTAAGTCACCCCTTGAATATTCGTTCGATTCTCTTCTATGAAAATCCTTGCTAAGGTGCAATCTCGTTCTCTCGAAACTTTATGTTTTTTAACCAAAGGAGGTGCTTATCACAGTCACAATAGCACTCCAACTTTCAGGTAGAGAAGAAAAGAATATCAAAGCTTTTACCTCATCCCCTTAATATGATTGCTAGTAAACTCATTTTAATAGTGATTTTCTTGAATTCGTCGATGTAATTTGTCATAGAAGCACCTTCGTCCATCTTTAGATATAAACCCAATGCATCAAATATACCTTGGTTGATTCAAAGGGCTTCTCATACATGTTGGACAAAGCCCTCATCAAATTTGTCGTTGCTTCTCATTGGCGATGTTGAAGGCAACATTTGCACCAAAGTAAGAAAAATCACACTTAGGGCTTGCCGATCTAACAATTCCCAGTCTTCTTGCTTGATCGAACCTGATTTCTTTTCTGACAGAGGCTAATGCAAGCCCCTCTAATATAGCAAATGCTCAAGAGATGCTTGATCTGCATCTTCCATAAACCAATGTCCTTGCCATGAAACCGATCGATCTTCACCTTCCATTCGTCCATCTTCATCGCTCCACTATTTCACTAAATGAGGCTTTGATATCATACGCGAAATGTTGAAGAGAAATATAGAGAAGAAGACACACACATTTTTACGTGGAAAACCCATTCAAAATCAGAAAGGGAAAACTATGGTACTGCACTTAACCAGCTCTTTATTATCACTATTAGTTATAAAGCTATAAGTTAAAACTACAACATATATTAATCCAATATACAATAGGAGTTTAGGGCTTACAAAGTTATAGTATAAATTATATCTATGCTATTAATAGAGTACAAAATCTCTCTGTTTTGATATTATTTTCCTCTTTCAAACTCCACAGCTCTATCACGATGGGCCAGCCATAAAATTGAATCTGAAGGAGTTACATGATGCCCTCAATCCCAACCCAATAAGTCCATTCTCGGCAGACAATATAATGGTAAAATGAGTGAACCCATTTTCAATTGGAGGTTATCTTCAACCGCAAAATTCATTATCTATGACATTTGCAGTTGTGTTCTATGCTTGTGCCTAAATTTGCAACGTCTACGTGTGTATTTGTTGTGCTCAAAGAGCGAAGACAATAAAAGAACAAGTGTTATCTGTTGATTCTGCTGAAAAGTTGAAAATAGTCTATTGGAACGCGTTTAACTTAGTTGCCACGTTGTATTTAAAATAGACCATTCACTGATCGTCATATTCGTTCTAACAGATTTGCCGAGTTGAAAATACACTTTCACTCTGCTTCTGTTTCTCTGAAATGCCAGTTCCCATTGAAGGACCACCATCCTTGCTTCGCTACAACTGCCGAGATGCTCTCACCAAGTCCATTTTCTTCTTTGAAGGCCATAGACTCCCTCCTAGCCAGATAGTCACTTGGAGGAGAGACTTCAGATATGGAAGGCAGAGGGAAGTTGGTCGCCGGTGGGCGCGGTGGCTATGGCTCAACGGTGGGCTCTAGGATGAGGTTACGGTGGGCTTAGATCTGGTTCCTCTATCTTTCCTATGGATTTTTAAGCTCGCAGTAGCTGCCTACCGTGGCTTCCCATGGCCGTCCGGATCTTTACTTCACAGTCACGGCCATGGATGAGCCGGTCGTGGCTAGATCTAAAGCGGCTGGAAGTGGATTGCGTCAAGTTTGGACAGCTCCATATATGGTGAGGGGTGTACGGAAGGAGAAGAAATGAGATGGAAGAGAGAGGGGATAACGGAGGAGAGAAGAAATCTGAAAGTGAGCCCAACTTGGACATGTGGCGATAAGTAAATGGTCTATATTAAAAAAGACGTGGCATATATTTTGTCCGCAATATTTTCTCCACAAAAATTGTAGCAGAAAAAAAAAAAAAAAAAAAACGAAGGACTTACCCCCATGGAAATTGCAATTCACGTGATTTTTGTCAATAATCCAAAATTTTAGATGGGGCCCACAACTTTTATTATTCGCCTTGTCTTTTCTTTTTTAGGTCAGATGTCGTTCACCCTATCGACCAATCGATAGCTATTTTGGGCTACCGTACCATCTGATGCAGCTTTTTTACAAACCCTAATTCCCGAATGCATGTCGATTGTAAAGAGAAGGAAGAAGTGAAATTATGAGTTTGTTCATTTCCCAGTAAGTCTAGGACAGAAATTTGTGGTTTACTTTTGACATTGCATCATTCCTGTGTAGTGTGATTAACTAAATGCATCTTAGCTCTATCTAGAATAGCTGGATTTCACCAATGATAATTAAACTTTAGCATAATCTCAAATGAGGTAATGGGGCTTTTTGTTGGTTATTTAACATAAAACTTTTATTTTATTTCTTCCGAATGGATGCACTTTGATTGGAATTCCATAAATCCTCAAGGTAAAGCATGATGTGGTGACAAATATTTTGTGATAGGTTTGTCAAATATTTTAAAAGTTTAAATTGTTAGATGGATAAATTGTTTAATGAATTAAATATTCTAACAGTCTCCTTCAAGATGAGATTGACTAAAGACACGTGGCCCACTTCCATTGCCATAGCCATGGGTAATGAGCCAATGACAACCTATTCATAATGACCAATATGTCCGTGTTTCACTTTTTATCTGCTACAAATAGTGCAAACTTCTCACTTCCACTTCACTCTGTCCCTCTCCCCTTCCCTCCCTCCCCATTCTGAGAGAATTTCTCAATCCCCCCATTTTCAGAATGGCCGCCAAAGCGCTAATGAGCTGTGGCATCTCCATTACCTCCTTCCCATCCAACCTCTCCTCTTCGAAGTCGAAATTCGCCACCGTAGTCTCACTTCGGAGCACCACCGTAAATGCCTTGTCGCACTTCTCCATGTTGGCCAAATGGATGCCTGGTCAGCCCCAGCCACCCAACCCCAGCAACCTGGCACCCAGGTAAATCAAATCTTAATACTAATAGCAACCCATTCTAAGAGTGTTTTAACTACGATTTATCTTCCCAATGTAATAGAAAGATCATTGAAAAAGGTAATGATGATGGTACATCCAAAGGTTATGTGTCTTAAGTTAGCGTTTGGCTGAAATGTTGGTCAAATCCCGTTAAAAGTGCCATTGACTATGAATAATAAAAAGTTTAGCGCTGACAAAAAGAATCAAAGTTCAGCAACTTGATTGCAAAGTCTATGATTGTGTTTATTTTGTTATAAATCCACAGTTGAGAAAACTATGATAGCTTGTATTGATTATAAAAATAAATGAACAAAAAATATTTTCATTATTAATGAAAATGTCTAGATATAGATTGCTTTTAATAATGAAAACATTTTGACTAATTTTTCAAACCGATATAATCAATTATTAATTTTTTGAAAATTATTCATTTTTGAATAACTATCTGTGAAATTTACTCCCATTTTGATTCAAGTGATTTGACGAACTTTTTCTCCTCCAATATTATATCTAAATGATTAGTATGGATGGACAATAAAAGTTGCATGTGGTTAATTTTTTAAACTTATAGAATGAAAAGGTTTAGGATAAAATAACCTTATTTATGACTTTGGTATAATTTACTGATTTTTTTCTTTTTGGCAATGTTATCCACAAGGTGGGTTCCAAAGTTCTCGAACAAACATTTGAGCATGAAAGCAAGGACGGTACGTAGTGTGAACATTGTGTATCTTGTATCTGACCGGATTGACTGGTAGATACTTATGAATCTGAATATATTCATATGGGTGATGGTGAATACATATGTTTTAGCCGGCTAAGTGGGATTTTTAAATTAGAAAAAATTATGAGTCAATAAAAAAAAAAAAATGAAAAGACACTTATTTGGGACAACAATATAATTTTTTTATGTTTAATGTAAAAAAAGTTTAAACATCTTTATTGCAAAAGAAAATATACGTAGAGTTTCAATTAACAACATCATTGACGTATGACATTTTTCATACTTGCAGCCATGAAAGAAAAATATCCATTATTTAAGAAAATCCACTTGTCAAAATTATATCTTGAATACGTGTTAGTATATTGACTTTCCTTGTGAAGAAACTTTTTGTGCGCCAATGTAATTAGAAAGTGAAAATTTGTAAATATATAGACAAATTAATATTATATTTTAAGTCATGTGATGCTTATTAGTGAAAATTTTTGTCAAAAAGATACCGATATTTTTTTGTTATAATCAAGGAGTACACTTTCAATTACTTGGAAGCCCATGGAGTACTTGCAAGCCACGGGGATTGACGCCTTTGGCTTATACAAATGACTCTAACTTAGAATAGTTTGTATGCAATTAAGAAATAATAGATAATTATTGACACGAATATTCATATATAATTTTTGCATAATCTTTTAAAATTGAATATTTTTATTTTTGATTTGACTGGAAAGTTAAGAAAGTTATTTTTGACTTTTGATAAGTCTAGACAAAGAACCCTAATCTCAATTAACATATCGCTTAACTAATATAATTCAAACTAAGAGTGTGTTTGTTTGGGAGAAAATTTCATATAAAAGGAAAACACTTTTCAAAATATTATTTTCAGGAAAATGGTTGATTTTCCTTTATTTGGTAATGTGTGATCAAAATTGTTTTTAATATTTGGATCTCATCTAGAAAATGATTTCAATCTCATGAAAAAAAGTAATTTTTTAATATGTTTTTATTTTTTTCTTTCTCTTTCCTTCTTCCTCCTTCACTAGTGGCCAAGCCTCGATGACGACTACAACAAGCCACTGACACCATTAGCAAGCTCAAGCCTTGTCTGAGGCTAACCTTATTGGCCTGCACTTGTGGCCGCTATTGAGGCCCAATGATTGGCGAAGAAGAAAGGAAAAATAAAAAATAAAGTAAAAAATAAAAGAAAATTTTAAAAATTAAAAATTTGATTTTTAAATAAAAGAAAAATTAAAAATTAAAAAATTAAAGATGAACAATTATGAAAAGTGTTTTCATCTTCTTAGATTTATGAATTCGCTTTTCTAATTTTATGTATAATATTTTCGTTGACAAAAAAGTGTCATTGGTTCACTAATTATGTTTTTACAAATGAAACAGGTGAAACTTCGCACCTAGAAACAATCGACATTAGATTCCTCCACAAATCCAACCAATTGCATGGACTTGTGAAAGAAACTCGTAGTCAAAATGTCGCTGTCATTTTTATAAGATAACGCAGAAAAATGGGAAAAAGATTTTAAACTAATCCGTATGACCAAATAGCTCCATAGCTTGAGACATGTAGATATTGCTTTTGTCGAAGTTGTTTGCATTAACAAGCAAATTGTACAACAAGCGGATGCATTGTAACAAGAAAATTCCAACAGCTATTTTCAGATTTGAGCCTTGTCTCTAAATCTCCTTCTAGTCCAAACTAAAAGGGATATAGAATTGATAAAATATATATAAACTACCCCTGTTTTCACAAAAGCCCCCAAATAATTAAACTTAACTCGTGCAAGGAAGCAGGAAATGAGAAGCCAACGAACATCGGAGCTACGCGAGAACTCGTCATGAATATCACGGATGCGGTCATCGTTTCTCCGGCGAGGGAAACGTCCGGGGGGCTCTACGTTCTTTCTAACCTCGACCAGACCTACCCTCACATGATCGAGATCGTGTTCGCCTTCAAAGGAGAAGGGAGGGGAAGCTGTTCCACTGCGACCGAGACGATCAGAGCGTCGCTGGCTGAGGTATTGGTCGACTTCTATCCATTCGCAAGCAGACTTGTCATGGGCAGTGATGGGAAGATGGCAGCGACATGCACTGGGGAAGGTGTCTTGTTCGTCGAAGCGATGTCGGACGAGGACATCGGGATGCTAGGCGATATTAGCGTCATCAATCCTGGGACACTGCGAAAACTTGTGAAGCATAGCGACGGAGCCCAAACCATAGTGGAAGAACCTTTGCTCACCGTGCAGGTAATGTTTCCAGAGATTCGTTTTCTGATGTAAACACCCGCTTATAGTGTATGTATAATCCAGGTGACGACATTCAAGTGCGGAGGGATCACCGTCGACATCGTGATGAATCATGTCCTCGTCGATGGTAAAGCCCTTGCGGACTTCCTAACTTGCTGGAGTGATGTGGCTCGAGGCAGGTCGCCATCAATTCTTCCCTTTCTCGATCGATCGGTGTTGTGCCCGAGGCGACCTCCACGTGTCGATCTCCCCCACCATGAGTATGCTCCGATAGATCAGCCATCTGAAAGGACAATCGACCCCCAAACCAAGCCCCATGTTTACAGATCATTCCACTTCGAACCACACACTCTCATTCAACTCAAGAAAGTGTCAACAATCACAACCCACGATGGCTCTACCATAGTCCCTACGAGCTTCGAAGTCATATCCGCTCGTGTGGGTTGCGCGAACCAAAGCTCTCGGAATGGATCCTCACGAGACAACAAAGCTTCTCACCGCGGTCAATGGTCGGCCCAAGTTCGACCCACCGTTACCAAGCGGCTACTTTGGGAACGGCATTGCTTGGTCATGCGCCGAGTGCAGTGCGGGCGAATTGACCCGCAAGCCCTTCTTGTTTGCTGTCCGGACCGTGCAAGAGCGCTCCGATGCGTCACCGAGAGTTACATACGGTCGGCCATCGACCACGTCGAGCTGAACAGGTCGTGGTCGACTACAAGGGTAACACTTGCTGCATCAGCAAGTGGAGTCGGCTCCCTTTCTACGAGACGGATTTCGGGTTCGGGAGGCCGTTCCAAGTGGCGCCGACCACGGTCCCCACAACCTCGTCTTGGTCGCTTCCCAAAGCGGGAGACCGACAACTTGGTTGTGTCTCAGGGCTTCCTCGTGATGCCATGGATGTTTTTTCAGAGTTGATTCAGTCTGAGCTTGCACTGATGAATAAGTACTAGTCTCATCCATGGAATTGAGGACTATAAGTGTGGTTTGTTAGATGTGTGGAGTCTAGTTTCTGCACCTCTAGTTTTCAAGTAGAATAAGACAGTGCATGTCACTGTGTTGGGATGCTTAAGCCTGTTGTATTATTTGAGATGCTTCCATCAATATTGTGATGTACTTTCCTAAAAAAGGGAATGTTATTGATTCAAATGTTAAATTATGAAAGGGCAATTATAGTATATACTAGTGGTGCAAAAGCCAGAGGTCTCGCACATAATTGATTGGACAGAGTGAGTAGTTTAAGGCCATACGAGACCACTCGCATAGAATTATTTTAACACATGGGCGGTTTATGTTCTATTTTTCCTTTATGAAATAATCGATTCATTATGTGACAAGGCCAATTCTCTCGAGATTTTGCTATGCCTTATTTATACAACAGTCCATTGTGTCACATTATTTTTGTAAGCACATTTTTTAGCCACTATATATATAGATTTGGAAGAGTATTGATGGGTTTTCTCTTTCTTCATGCAATGTACCTATTGAATTCAAGGTTGTGTATCTAGAGCACTGACGACGACGTGGCAACAACATAGGAACCCTACAACCAAGAATTCGATACTATACATAAAGTGCAAATAGTGCATTATTTTAGTAGAATTTTCTTTATGAGAATCAGAAAATAATGTGTCTATCTACGTATGATCGGCTTTGTTGTGCATGAAATGTTATGTGGTATGTATACAGAAAATATCTACTAATGTATTCAGTAGTTGATATAGAGTGGAAAAATTGATAATACCATTCACTATAGAGTACAATTATTTCGGTTCCATCCAATACAACACGTAGTAAAATGCAATATCGGAGTAATGTTTCTTGGATAATAATTACTTTAAAAAGTGACTGAAAAACTCGAGTTGAATTAGATAAAAATAGCCTATGATAATCCAATCCTTTAAAATAAGAAGAAATATTTGATAACGGTAAAGTAAATTCATAAGGCAAATGAATCCATAAAGTTCAATTATTAACCAAGTGATATGCATTGCATTCATGTGATATTTCCTTATGCTTATTCAACTTCATGATTATTGTCACTTTCTAAAAAAATTCTATAAATACATTACTGTTATAGAGAGCGATGGTGCAAGACTAGAAAAACAATTTTAACAAATAAAATTTTTCAATATTTCTGGAAAAATAAACCCGCATGGGCAAGTGTCCGAGTTAATTTCTAATGGATACTCTGTTCTCTCTAGCTAGCTGCCATTTTACTAATAAAAGCTCCTTTTAGAATGGGTGAGTTTTACCGGCGATCATTGAAATTTAGTGTACTATCAAAGGTCATAAAACTGTCTCTTGATCAATCAATGTAAGATCTCTAATTTTTAAATGGATGCACTTTCATTGGAATTCGATCAGTCCTTTGGGGAAATGATGATATTGTGGCATGGAGCAATTATAAAATTTTACGAAACCACTATTAACTATTGTAAAGACTTAAACTAAACTATTATATAAATGTCCAATTCAATATTTAACTATTCTAACATTCCCTCTGATGCAGAGAAAGTTACGCTTGGAAAGAATTCCAAAAGATAGTGTTTATTTTGAATAATGAAGTGTCGATTACAATATCTTAGGCGCCTTTTATAAGTAGGTCGCCATTTAGAAAATAACCAAATAACTGAAATCTAATAACAAAATTAAAAATATATTGATAAACCAGAAAATCCAAAATCTAATAACAAATTAAGGAAAATATATTGATAAACTAGAATATCTTAAATCTAATAACAAATTAAGGGAAACGCGTGGATCAAATATTGTAACCAATTTGTAATCTCGAAGATCACGCAATCCTCTTTGATTTGTGGGACCGCCTGCTCTTATGACGGTCCAAGGTTTCCATAAAGGCATTTGCATGTTGTTCTACATCAGTCTCCTCCACTTCAAAAAAACTCGACCTCGAGTTATGATTAGGATAAATAGGAGTATATGGAGGATGATACTCAAGTAGATCCGCTACATTGAATGTCGGGGAGATGTTGAGGTCACCAGGAAGATCAACAACATAGGCATTGTCATTGATTTCCTTCACAATTCGATAGGGACCAACTTTCTTGTGCTTCAGCTTCTTATATGTACCAATCGGAAAGCGTTCCTTGCGAAGGTAGACCATCACTTCATCATCCTTAACAAATACCTTGAGGTGACGATGTTTATCTACAGTAGCTTTGTAAACAGTAGTGGAAGCTTCTAGTTGTTGCTTCACCCCCTCTTGTATCTCTTGTAATTTTGTTGCTAAGTTTTCAGCCGCATTACTATATCCTGAGACTTTGGGCGAAGGCACGAAATCTAGTGTATGTTGTGGCGTTCGCCCGTAGATGACCTCATGTTTACGGACATTTAGCATAATTCCTGCATTTTGCTTCTTATAGGACTTTCCAATTGAAATAGGTAAATCACATACCTGTGTCACCTTCAGTTCGGCCCCTTTACGAATTCACTTGATTGTATAAGGGGAGGGATGTAACTCCATCTTTAGTTGTAAATGGTCCACCAAAGCCTTGGACACTATGTTCTCACAACTTCCACTGTTGATGATGACATCGCAAACTTTGCCATAGACAGTACAACAGGCACGAAAAAGACTATTACGCTGCGTGTCTTCTCTTCATGGAGCAAGTAATAATCTCCTAATAATGCAATTGACATGCCCGCCCTCCTCATCTTCCACTTCTTCCTCATCAATCCAGTCATCTTCGTATGTGTCATCGTCGTGCTCGACAACATTGGCCATCTTTCGCTGTGGACAATCACTAGAACGATGTCCCAATTCGTTACACTTGTAGCATTTGATTGGTGGTGGCTTAGCGTACGGGTTCTGGGCATTCTGATTGGCATTATGGTTGTTTGCAACGACTGGTTCCTTGCGCACCCCAGTAATACTTCCCGGAGTTCTGTTCATAGTGTTGGTTTGCTGGTTGGAGGATTCTGAAACATCTAGTTGTCTCCCTTTTCCAGATGATCCTCGAGCGGAATAATTGTTAGCCCGATTAATGGGGCTAGTTCTCTCTATTTGCATCTCAACCTTTCGGGCCATCTCTTGAGCATCCTCAATGGAGAACAAACGATGTTGTGAAACACGGTCTTGAAGATTAAGTCGCAAACCATTAATGTACATGGCGGTCTGTTGTGCCTCCAACTCAGCCAGGTTGTTACGGGCGGAAAGTCGGAGAAATTCCTTCATGTAAGCTTGGACTGATCAGCTTAGCTGCTTACAATTCTGAAATTGTTGAAATAATAATTTTTCATAATTGGTTGGGAGGAACTGAACCTTCAACATTTCCTTCATCCGATTCCATGTTCAGATGGGAGCTTTTCCTTGTCGACGTCAGGTCAGTTGTGTTTGCTCCCACCACGCAGAGGCGCCGCCCTTCAATTTGTATGCCACCAATTTTACTTGGCAATCCTCTTCAATCTCCATGGCATCGAAGAATTTCTCAACTTCCTAAAGCCAATCCAAAAAGTCTTTAATATTCAAATTGTCATTAAAGGTCGGAAGGTCAACCTTAAGTTGATATTGCTTGGGGTCTCGTCAATATCCCTGGTTCCAGTGGCCTCCACAAACAGGCCAATCCAGGAACTCTTCTTCTCCTTCAAAGTCCTTGACATAGGCTTGTCGCCTCTGTCGGGGATTTGCCCCACGTTCCATAGTTGCTTTCGAGTCTCGAATTACCTGAGCATGTTCAGCTAGAAGATTACCAGGTATGGGGTTGGTAGACAAACGCCGGATGGCAACAAGTAATTCTTGAAACCTCCGTTCGGTTTGCTCCGCAAATTGGTTGAACTCATCCCGTGTAATAGGCTCATTTCTACGGCCTTCAGCTACGGGGAGAGTGTCATTAACGTTATTAGCCATCGTCACAGGAGAAACCTTCTTTGATACCAAATGACGCAGAGAAAGTTACGCTTGGAAAGAATTCCAAAAGATAGTGTTTATTTTGAATAATGAAGTGCTGATTACAATATCTTAGGCGCCTTTTATAAGGAGGTCATCATCTAGAAAATAACCAAATAACTGAAATCTAATAACAAAATTAAAAAGACATTGATAAACCAGAAAATCTGAAATCTAATAACAAATTAAGGAAAAGATATTGATAAACCAGAATATCTGAAATCTAATAACAAATTAAGGGAAACGTGTGGATCAAATATTGTAATTAATTTGTAATCTGGAAGATCACGCAATCCTCTTTGATTTGTGGGATTGCCCGCTCTTATAATGCTCCAACGTTTCCATAAAGACATTTGCATGTTGTTCTACATCACCCTCTCATGTATATGTTGGATTTTGGCCTATCACTAAGCATGCAAATTTGTAATAAGGAAGATAAATAAGGGCTTGGAAATATTTCAACTCGAGATCCCATGCTCTAATACCATGTAAATTTTTAAAAGTTTTTATTTTATTTTTAAATAATCCACCTTAAATATCCACCATAGAAAAGCCATACATGTATGCCTAAGAAAGTTCCACATAACACCAAAGTGGAAAAATGACACCACAAGCATCATAACTTGTCAATTGATCATTTAGATACCGGAATTTTTTAAAAGTCATTCACTTTAGTGACATAGCTTTTCAAGCAATGATTTGAGTGCTACAACTTTTTAAAAATGTACAACACAAGTGTTATAAATTTTAATATCATGTCAGATTTTCCAACACTTAGGTGATGGACAAAAAGACACTGGAAATACCAAAACTTGTGTATGTCACTCTCTTTAGTGTCAAAAATTTTCGTCGACTCACTTAACTCCCAAATTGAAGAAAAACAATCACTTTAGTTCCAACGGTAAGAAATTCCAACGAAAGTGATTTCATGGCTTTTATAATTAAAAAATAAGCTGAGTTGGCATATTTGTTAAAAAAATAAAAAATCAATGCACATGGATTTTGCCCTCTCTATGAAGTCTCAACTCTCTTGCTTCGCTGTGCGCTTGTCGATTCCATTTAAGCTTCCTCACGATCATCATTAACCGTCTCTCTCTCTCCCTCATTTCGGGTTAGATTCGCTTCCAGCTACTACAGTTGAGTAGATCTCACAGTGCAATCATTTCTTCGTCCTGATCTCGACACTCGAGGGTCGTCTCTCAGTGATCACTAGGGTTTGTCGTACTTCACCGGCTTCGAAGAATTGCTAGATCTTACTGAGAGTCGATGCAAATGTTGAATCTAGTGAAAAGGTTAGTGGTCACACTGATCAGGACTTCGTGTGACCTTATCTCGTCAAGATCTTGGGATTCTTGCATTGTTCAGGTGGTTGAAATCGCTTGATTTGGTTCACTATTGTTGCATGGATCGACGAAGGATAAGAAGCCCTACGCTGATTGAAGGACCTCCAAGACGCCTCTTGGGTGGGGCGTTCCAGCTGGCATCACTATTTTGATTTTGACACAACTTGTGATCGATCTATGCTTCGGTCTTGTAGTCTCTGTGTAGTGAGTGCGGGATCAGGAGCAAGAAAAGGAGGCAAGCTGTGATCGGCCTGAACAAGATGGGAGTGGAGATCAAGAAGGTGAAGTGTAGCAGTAGCAGCAATAGTGGTTTCTTGATGCGAAGGGTCTTGGCCTAGGGAAGAGAAGTGTTGATGCAGACATTAATGGGGTTGATTTTGTTAGTTGTTGAGTTGAATGGTTTTGTTTCGACTTTGATAATGTTTCTCTTTGTTTTCATTTACTCTGTGTCAAATTTTTTTCTTGAAAATTGGATATGGAGGTGGTAGCATGACACCTGATTACACAAAATCAATCTTGTTCACTCATGCCAAAGTTCGATTCTAATCTGTCTTCTGTAGTAAAAGTGGTGTCAGATTTGATCTGCTCTAGTTTGGCCCTTCTTCTCTGTTTACTGGCTGCTGAATTTATATCTATAGCGGCTCTTACCAGTAGTTGTACTTTGTAGGCTATGGATTCAAGTTCTATGTCTCTATAGTCGGAGGAAGATGTTGTCAATCTAACCAATCACCACAGTTTCTTTATATCTCTTATTGTGTGCAAGGGCTTGCCTTGACTACTCATGAATTATGATCCTGTTCTTCCTAAATGTTATATTATTTAACCCTAACTTTCATCTGGTTTGATTTAGTTTTATCGAAGATGTGGATTTTTGTGATTGATTTTGAGTTATATGAGTGTTGCCTTCATTAGCGTTTGTCTACAATGATCAAATCTTTAATCAAAGTACATGGAACTTGCTATGTTTTCCATTTTTTTATTCCTCGGATAGTAAGGAATCAAGTCTATTAGTTGCAACTGCCACCTTGGTAGCCGCGGTGGTTTGGGCTCTCTTCCCCTCATGAAGGGGAGGAGTTCAAATCTCCTCACGGTCGCTTGGGGTCTTAAGTGGGATGCCGGGGGTGGTGGGTCTTCCAGCTTACATGTCCCCCCAAGTTTACTCGCCGGTTGCTGGCCATACAGGGTTCCTGGGTCACAAAAAAAAAGTCTATTAGTTGCAATGTTTGCTCGGTTGCCAAGTTGAGCTCTTAGATTGATAGTGGTTTTCAGCAAATATAATATGGATGGGAGCTCACTGAGAGTCCTGATAAGCTGTTTGAGTAAAAGCTTTCTTATACTCTGAATTAGAGTGTCTTTCACTCATCTTTCTTCTGTGTTTTGATTAGATGAAGTTAACTTTGGTGATTATTGGAAAGTTTGTTTATGTGATTTGTTGTAGGCATGCTTATTGTTCATTCAAAAAGTCCAGGGCGTGTTGTTAAATAATTCGAAATACCATGATTTTCGGTGATCTTGTTTCATGATATTGGCAAAGTTGTCCTCACAGCAAGTTGTAGCGTTGGGTAGTCACAATCGCTGGATTGGTTCTCACCCCAAAAAGGGCAATCCACGCCTTGGATGTTCCCATAGTTGAACAAGTTGCTGCAATTTGAGTACAAACTGCAAGTCATCGTTGCCTTGCGATTGAGTCACATTGATCATCAAACTAAAAACATAGCACATACTAGAAGATGTGAATTCATTCTGTTGAAAGACAGAATTCCTGATCAGTTGGATGGACTGGGGTTGTTGTTGTTTGAGCAAACAGATAGCGGGCCAAGAAAGATGGGTTGTGAGTGATAAATCACTGAAGTGGAATATGGGTTGGAAGACAATAACTAGTCTTATTGGGTAGACGTGAAAAGAGGAATTTTTGTCGAGTTATTAGAAAGCTGGACATAATCAGTGATCTAGTGAAATGGTCTAAGTTGAGAAACCTTGTGATGGCTCACTAATCAAAATTGTAATTAAACTTAAACAAACAAGCAAAGCCATCTCACATACTTTTGTGCAGAACCGATGTCATATAGTCCCACCCAACCCCATCCACCTAATCTATATTATGTGTTGTTGGTGCAAAATTCGTGCCGGTGTATTTTGTGGTTGCACCAGCTATGTGTTGGTGTAGAATTAGTGCTAGCGCAAGTACAAAAAGCACTAGCAATGTGCTGGTGCAGTGCAAGTGAAACAAAAAAAGTGAAACCAACACATCCATTTTTAAAAACTTGTGTAGCACGAGTTATTAATTTTTAACCACGAATGGCATTTAAGTGACCACTTTTAGCAAAACTTGGCATTCAATCACTATTTACAGCTTATGACACTAAATATTCACTTGTGAAAGCTACTAGATGATATCATTTATGCTTTAGATGTTGATTGGACCCTCTGGTGTGCCACGTCGGCTTGAGAAATTAAAAAAAAAAAGAAAAGGCCACATCAAATTTCTGGCCAACAGATTGGAATTGGCACTGAAAATATCATTTTTCAAAAAAAATTGGCAATTAATTGATAAAAAAAAAAAAACGTTTTGGTACTAAAGGGAGCGCCATGCACAAGTTGTGGTACTTTTGGTGTCCTTTGTCATTGAAAAAGTCGCATTACCAAATTCAGCTTTTTTTTTTGGGTCCAATATTTCAACGTTATTTCAAAAGTTGACATTTAAGTGGTTGATGGAATAGTCATGGTACTATAGTAGGCATTGTACGAAAGTTATGATATTTGTTGTGCTTTTTTTTTCCTACCATAGTTGATCAACCAAAGACAAGCAACCCTATGCCATTGCATCTTCAATGGTAATGAGTAAATGCGACCTTTAAGTAAGTCCGCCAAATAGTACGGACTTCTCCCTTCCACTTGTTTCACATGCCCTTGCTACAATTAATACAAACATCTCCCTTCCACTCGTTTCCCCATGTCCATGTTTCACATGCTCTCTCCTATAATTAGTGCAAACTTCTCACTTTGTTCATTCGTCCACTCTCCCTCTCTCTCTCTCTCTGTCACCACTTTTTAAGAAAACTTCTTGATTCTCAATCATCTCCATTTTCAAGTCGAAATTTGCCGCCGCGATCCCGCTCTCTAGTGCCACCGCGAATGCAATGTCAGCCAAGTGGATGCCTAGTCGGCCCTGGCAACCCTACCTTGATGGTTCGACACCCGGGTAAGCAAATCTTAACACTAGTAGCAACCCCTTGGAAGAGTGTATATTTGCAATTACGTCCAATCTTCCTAGTGTGAAGGAAGTTGTTGAAAAAGGTAATGGCAATGACATCCAGAAAAATTGGCTGCGTCTTTGTCAAGCCAACTTCTGACAGGAAAGTTTGGTCAAGTGCCGTTCAAACTTCCATCGGTGGTGAAGAAATGAAAGTTTAATACCAGCAGTAAAACCAAAATTCAGGGACTTGATTGAAATTTCTATAGATGCATTTATTTATGGAAAATTCATAATTTAGAAACCTACTTAAAAATAATTACTTGTATCACTTAATAAATTAGAAATAGTTTCATCATTAATAAATTGTTAATAATAAAAATATTTTCTATTGACTAATTTTCTAAAACGATACAAACAATCATTTTTATGAATATGTTCTCTAAATTATTCATTTTCCTTGAACATTCGGATAATTTACTCCATTCTGCTGAAAGTAATTTTGACAATATTTTTCTCCTCCAAAGTAATATCAAAGTAATTTAATCTAGAATCTGAGGATAAGAACTAAAATGTTAATACCACGAAAACCCCAAACTATTATATCCGTAATAAATTTAATAAAACTAATTTTTTTTTTAGATAAAAACCCCAAATTGATACACCTATGAAAAATTTATCCCAAGTTAATTTTTGACAATGAGAAACCCCAAATAGGTGTGCCTGTGACAAATTTACATTCGTTAGTTTTCGTTAAATTTTACATTCAAATTGTTAAGTTGGATGACATGTGACAATTCATGGGTGTGCCGATTTCAAGTTTGCTCTCTATTTGTCACATGTGCATCAGTTTGAAGTTTTTCGTGGTATTAATCTAATTTAATAGAAGGTAAATTTATAACAAATGTACCGGTTTATGATTCTTAATAGTAAAAAAATTAGTTCAAGGCAAATTTTGTTATAAATGTATCGGTTTGAGCTTTTTGGTGATCATGATATTGCTAGTATAAACACCTAGAGGGGGGTGAATAGGCGCACATACAATTTTTCTCAAATACGGAAGCAACAGATTTAAATACGATCGATGTAGAGTGAGTAAGGAAGAGAAAATCAAACACAGGATTTATAGTGGTTCGGCTTATTCCAAGCCTACGTCCACTCTTCCGCACGACAGCCCACCGGGCTGGATTTCACTATGATCAAAAGAGAAGTTACAGCAAAGCTTTGCCTTGATTCCACAGTGTAGATGTTCTATCACACCTCCTCAAGGTCTCTCACAAATATAGACTCTCTTTTGTATACAAGTATTCGCTCAAGAGATTTATCTAAACAAATAGGAGCTTCAGACTTTGGAATTCTTCTATCGCGCACTCTTCTTAAACAACTAAGAACGTCTTCCTTATATACTCCTTTATGCCATCATACCCGTTGGCACTTTCCAAAGGAATTCCTCCAATCTACCCGTTGGACGGAATCAATTAGGAAGATCGTTCGAGCTATAAAAGGAACTAGTTGATAGCCCATCAATCTCGTTCGCCCATACAATCAGGATCTTGGTTTCCATAAGCAGAACCTTCCAATAATATTTAGACAATCATCGAATCTTCAGTCATTGAATCAATCTTTGATCAATCAAAAGATTCTGATACGTCTTCTCCAGCCACGAGACCTTCTCAGATGATAAGGTTAAATCCCGAACAAAACATCCAGTTCGGGATAACCTTTCTTCAACGGATCGAGACTGTCAATGAGGATAGACTTTGAGTCTTGAGTCTGGCTGTCCGGAAGTCTTCAGACTTTAACTAACAGAGTCTGCAGACCTTCAGACTAGACTGACGGAAACATTTTGTCAACTTCAAAACTCTTCACGAGGATTTCTCCAACAATCTCCCCCTTTTTGATGGTGACAAAACCTTCCTGCGGATTTGGATAACTTTGACCTGCAAAACATTTCTCAAACACATATGCATATAAATGGCTAATAGAATAACACTAGAATCTGCAACCACAGAAAATAGGTTAGTCAATATATGATTAAGCCATTCATAAGATATCAATATTGATAAATAGAAGCAGTCAAATCCAAGTCTAGGCAATTCTTATCCGACACAAAACAAAGTCAAAGTCAAGTCTCAAAAACAAACAGAGATAGATAAACACAATCCAACAAACGGTTAAAAAGATTGAAAGGTTTTTGATCAAATCAGCATCTCTCCCCCTTTTTGTCATCATTTAAAAAGGATGAGATGAAATCAAGATTGCTTGGGAACGCGGACAAGCTGGAAATCTTCCATAGGCGAACAATGCCTTCCCGGCCTCTTAAAGTCTTCCTTCACTGTACAACCTCCTCACTTTTGGCATTGGCCTGATTCTGAATAGAGAGGGCTTGCATCTTTTCATTTAAAGAACAGGAAGAAGCTTGACCTTCATTCTTCAAGCTTTGAACTTCGCATCCCAAGGCATAAATCTGACCTTTCATCTCCAAGAGAATATCCATAATTCTGCGAAAATCTGCTCCATTATCGGTCCCGAGTACTTGCTTCTGCTCGTTCTGATGGAGTAAAAGCAGACGATGGTGGATCAGCATAATCTCGCAGGTTGGGTGATGAAGCTTCATGACCTTCCTCTGGAAATTGAGATGCATAAACATCTTTAAGGTCTGCGGGCGAGCGGCGACTCCTTCACTTGCATCCGGATGTGAAGACGTCACTCCTTTCTCCTGATCTCCCCCTGTTTCCATGCCTACAGGTGGAGAAGAAATTTCCTCAGGTTCTCCTTCTCTTCTTTCTTCTTCAGGTCTTTCTTGCTCTGCTTCTTGCTCTGTTTCTCTTTCTTCTTCTTCCTTCTCCTTTGCTTCTCTTTCTTCTTCTTCCTTCTCCTTTGCTTCTCTTTCTTCTTCTTCCTTCTCCTCTGCTTCTTTCGTCTTTTGTTCCGATTCTTTCTGTGGAACAGGACGACTTAAGTTCTTCAAAGCCATTGCGGAGATGGTGATGTCATCGTCATCATCTTCATCCTCAACGAGGAGAGCTCTTCTTTTCTTTGATGGAGCAGCCATGGGTTCCTTCCCTTTTCTCTTAGCAGCGAGAAGAGAGTTGATGAGACTTGGCGGGAGTCTTCTCCTTGAATTTCTCCAATTCCTTGCTCGGTTCCTTGAGACGCATTTTGGTCACCATTTTCAGTCCTACCACCATATGATCGCATGATCGAACACAAAAGATTTGCGGAGGCTGAATATTCAGATGTCGAATAACTTCGTAACAAGGCTTGGGTAAGGGAGTTGACCTCTGTCCTTCATCACTGCTCTATACATATGAAACATGATAGTATGAGGAAGAGAAAACTTCTTTCCACAGAGGATGGCATACATCAACTTTGCCTCAGAGCTTGAAACATCAGTTTTGGAAGTTGATTTCGGCCAAAGGCAATTAATCACGGTCTTGTGAAGCAAGATGTTGAATGCGTTCATCCTTGAGTAGGTGATCTTCTCTTCTGTTCTCCTGTCCTTCACCAATTCAAGTGTGGCCCGAGCAATGGAAACTTTAATCGGTTGATATCTGCCTCTCTCAACTTCTAACACATCTGCCAGCATATCCATATCCACAACATAGTCTTGTTCTTTGACACTGAAGGAAAATCTATTCGCATCTAAGAAGCTAAGATTTGAATAGAAGTAAGCGGTCAATTCAGCATAAGCCTCAGTTGAGTCAGAACAGAACTTTTCAAGTTGAAGATAACTGAACTTTTCCCTCAAGTTTACTTTCACAGCATCCAGAAAATCAAAGTCCACACTCCTAGGGTTTATTACCCCACGCTTCAGCAATTTCGAGTACGAGATCCTTTTGTTCCTTTGATCTGAACAAATCTCCCCTTTTTCCTTGAATTTCAGCCGCAATACCCATTTTCGGTTGAAATAGACTGAACAGTTGTCATCATCATTCCCATCTACGGGATTTGGCCCCGAGTCCACGAGGATCACTTGGGATATTCGCAAGGGTTTCCTCGGCCACCCCTTTACGAGCGATTCCCAAACTTTCCATTCTTTTCAAAAAGATATATTCGTTCCTATATCCTTTTTCTTTAACAAAATCATCAACATATTTCAAAGGAGTACGAATTCCTTTTAAAGCACGATATAGCTTGTAGATAAAAGCAGGCTTTTGAACTCTTACGGGGTCTGCTTCCTCGATGATTTCTTCCTGATGAACAACACCTTGAGGACTAGATGATGGAGAATGACGCTGCTGAGAATGTTGTGGGCTCGGTTGCTGATCTGGAGAAACTTCATCTTCAGTAAGATCAAGTGCGTAGGCCCCTCACTCATTCTCTATGGTCCCCTTTGCGATTCTTGACGACTTTCGTGAAGAAGACATCTTTAACAGTGTTTGGAAGTTTCCTAGCTTGACTTTCCCAGAAAAGATGACAACTTTTTGAAGATTTAGCGAAGAAGACAAACGGGAATGGAGGATTGATGCTTTCTAGGGTTTTTGAGAGGAAAGAGAGTAGAAAAGTGAAGAGAAATCGACAGTGCTCGTTCGGTTAAAAAGAAGGATAAACGAACCGTCACAAAGGAAATAAAAATATGCCTTTTCAAAATAACTGTTTTTATCCGCAAAAATAGCTATTTCAAAAATAACTTCCCTTTTGAAAATGAATCGATGCAATATTTACGTTAATTAAATATAGCAACAATTTAAACAAGTCTGATGATCGTACCTTTTCAAAATAAGATTGGAAAGAGAAAGACTTACGAGTTTGAAGGTCGAGACAAGATCAGATAAAGTCTTGTAAGCTTGAGTCGAAAGTCTTTAGACTTTGATATCTTCATACCTCAAAATATTGAGTCTGGTCCGTATAGACTCAAATTGATTTTTCTCCAAAGGCTTCGTGAGTATATCAG
The DNA here is from genome assembly GCA_014182545.1 of Eucalyptus globulus. Taxonomy (NCBI): domain Eukaryota; kingdom Viridiplantae; phylum Streptophyta; class Magnoliopsida; order Myrtales; family Myrtaceae; genus Eucalyptus; species Eucalyptus globulus. The sequence continues at coordinate 12,404,411 of CM024723.1, forward strand.
CTAGCTGATTCTTTGAGTCAACAAATTGAATTGAAACATCACCATTTTGAACATGATCTCTAATAAAGTGATGTCGAATTTCTATGTACTTCGCTCTTGAGTGGAGAATTGGATTTTTGGTGAGGTTGATAGCGTTGGTGTTGTCGCAATTAATCTCTGTGCATGAGTCTTCGATTTCAAAATCTCTTAGCTGTTGTTTTATCCATAGAATTTGTGAACAGCAGCTTCCAAGAGCTACATACTCTACTTCGTTGTTGAAAGAGACACGGTACTTTGTTTCCTTGAAAACCAAGACACTGTTATGTTTCCAAGCAACTGGCAAGTTCCTGAAGTACTCTTTCTATCAACTCTGCAACCGGCCAGATCTGCGTCTGAATATCCCAGAAGTTTAAAGTCTCCCTTCTTAGGATACCAAAGACCGATGCTTGATGATGAAGCGACGTATTTAATGATGCGTTGGCAGCACTGAGATGGGATTCTCTAGGATCTGATTGAAACCTAGCACAAGATGCAAACACTCAACAAAATATCAGGTCTAGAAGCAGTAAGATAAAGAAGTGATCCAATAATGCTCCTGTACAGCTTTTGATCAACTTTCTTCCCTTCTTCATCTTTGTCTATCTTTAAAGAACTTGACATTGGTATGTCTGTCTTTTTGCAATTTTCCAGACCAAACCTTTTGACAAGATCATTAACATATTTTCTTGAAAAATGAAAGTTCCTTCCTTCAATTGTTTTATTTGAAGACCAAGAAAGAATGTTAATTCTCCCATCATACTCATTTCAAACTCATCCTTGCATAGACTTTGAAAATTTCTTGCACGTACTTTCATTTGAGGATCCAAAAATAATATCATCCACATATATTTGAACAAGTAAGAAACTTTTATTTTCCTTTTTGATAAATAAAGTCGTATCTACTTTACCTTTGACAAAACCATTTTGTAATAGGAAATTACTTAACATGTCGTACCAAGCCCGAGGTGCTTGTTTAAACCATACAAAGCCTTTTTCAGTCCAAGACGAGTCGGCTTCTTTGGGTCTTCAAACCCTGGCGGTTGTTCCACATAAACTTCCTCATGGATAAATCCATTTAGGAAGGCGCTTTTGACGTCCATTTGGAATAACCTGAAATTCTTATAACAAGCAAACGCAAGTAAAAGACGAATAGCTTCTAACCTTGCCACTTTGGAGCGTAAGTCTCATCATAGTCTATTCCTTCTTCTTGCGTATATCCCTTGGCCACGAGTCTTGCTTTATTTCGTATAACTTTTCCTTTCTCGTTCATCTTGTTTCGAACACCCATTTAGCTCCAATAACGGTTTTACCTTTTGGTTGGGATGTCAATTCCCAAACATCATTTATGCTGAAACTGTCTCGAGCTCTTCTTGCATAGCTTCAATCCAGCTTTCATCGAGATAAAGCTTCTTCTATGCTCTTTGGTTCAATTTCAAAACGAGTGCCACGGCACTAGACTCTTCTCGCCTTTTGGATCTTGTGCGAATTCCTTCATTATTTCGCCAATTATAAGATCTTTGGGATGACTGGACTTATGCTTCCAGTTACTCGATGATTTGTCTGGTAGATGATCTCTTTCTTTATTTGGATCTTCACTAACAACCTGATGCTGGTTTTCCAGAGTCTGAGATGCTTCTTGAGATGTAGACTTTGGAGGGTGCGGGTAGATTCGATTCTTCTTGATGAGTCGACTTGATTCATCTTGCGTTGAGTCTTGAAATTTGACATTCATTGACTCCTCTACTGATCGCTCTTCTTGTTATAGACTCGTAAGCTTTGCTTGATGTAGAATATCCAAGGAAGATACCTTCATCGATCTTTCTTCAAACTTACCAACTCGATCTTTTGCATTTTTAATATAAAACATTTGCAACCAAATACATGAAAGTATGAAACAATAGGCTTCTTTTCTTTGAATAACTCATAAGGGGTTTTCTCAAGAATAGATCTTAAGAAGACTCTATTGATGATATAGCAAGCTGTTGAAACAACTTCAGCCCAAAATCGAGAAGAAATTTTACTTTCAATTAAAAGAGTTCTAGCCATTTCTTGAAGAGATCTGTTCTTTCTTTCCACAACTCCATTTTGCTGAGGAGTATACGGAGAGGAAAACATATGCTTACAGCTAGATTCATCACAGAATTTTGTAAAATCTTGATTTTCAAATTCACCTCCATGATCTGTTCTTATACTAGAGATAACACAACCTTTTTCATTTTGAACCTTTTTAGCAAATTTTTCAAAATACGAAAAGGTTTCGGACTTACTTGAAAGGAAATATACCCAAGTAAAACGGGAGTAATCATCGACAATTACTAGGCAATACTTCTTACCCCCAATACTCGAGTTCTTGTTGGTCCGAAGAGATCCATATGCAGCAACTGTAATACATGATTAGTAGAGACATGATTTATTGGCTTAAAAGAATTTCTTACCTGTTTTCCCGAGAATACATGGAGTGCATGAATCAGTCTTTTGGTATGGCAATTTTGGTAGACCTCGAACAAGCTGCTTTGATGAGATTTTGGCTAATTGCTTCATATTGACATGTCCAAGCTTTTTGTGCCATAAGCTTGTTTCGTCTTGAATTGAGATAAGACATTGTGATTCATTTGGTTTCACATCCAGAAGATAGATGTTTCCATGTCTTCGACCCAGAAAAGATTGAGTAGAGTCTTTACTGATTCCGGAACATGTTCCTTCTTGAAAGAAGATCTTGAAACTAGTATCACACAATTGACTAATGCTGAGAAGATTGTAATTGAGTCCTTCCACTAGGGAGACATTACTTATTGTGAGAGTACCAATTTTCACGGTTCCAAATCCCACAATACTTCCTTTGTTGTTTCCTCCAAATGAAACTTTTCCACCATTTACTTGAGCAAGCTTTATAAAACAATTTGAGTCTCCCCCGTCATGTGTCTTGAGCATCCGCTGTCAAGATACCACTTTTACCTGTTTCTTGATGGAGACCTGCATTTAAAATAAAGTCTCAAGCTTTCTTTGGTACCCAAATTTTCTTGGGTCCTTTGGTGTTAGTAAGATAAACAAGATTAGCCCATACTTTCTTAATAGGTTTCCATACCATAGGACACTCTTTTTCAAAGTGATCCGGACTGTTGCACTTAGAACATTTGAGAGAATTTCTTCCTACGGGTTTAACAAAAACTTTCTTGAAGTGATTTTTGTAAACCTCACTTGAAAGCCTTTTCTTAATTCTTTCTTTTACTTTAGGAAAATCAATCAAGGGAATTGTTTCTTCTGTCATACCTAAACCAGACTTATTGAAGTAAGGTCTTTGTGCTTTGAAAGAATTTTCTCAAGATTTTCAGATCCCATAGAAAATTTCTTTGATATATTAGATAAATCTGTTTTTAAGAAAGCATTTTCTTTTAAAAGATTTTCTTCATTTTCTTTAAGATTGGAAACAGACAAGTCTAGACTTTTAACTTTTTCTGCTAAAACATTTTCCTTTTGTTTTAGAGTTGAGTTTTCCCTTTTTAGTTTGGAAATACTTTTGAGAGAAGTCTTAAGACTAAAGCATAGTTCCTCAATATATTTAGAAACTTTGACAGGAATTTTAAAATTACTTGCCTCAAATTCACTGTCGAGTCGATCCCGAGTCGATCCAGTGCAGTCCGATTGTGCCATCGACATAGATTGGCATATTCATTATCACTTTCTTCACACTCAGTATCACTCCAGGTTTCAGCTTTGAGAGCTTTTCGAAATTTTTCAGCTTTTCCTTTCTTTTTCTTCAAAAGAGGACAGTTGGGTCTGATGTGTCCCTTTTTCTTGCATTCAAAGCAGACTACATCTTTGTTTGGTTCCTCATCATCAACAGACTTGGTCTGCTGTCTTTGAAAGCCTTGTTTCTTTGAGTTGAACCTTCTTCCTTTTCTGTTTAGTTTTCTGAATCTTCTTATCATGAGAGCAAGCTCCTCATCGTCCATATCTTCTTCAGAATCTGTAACATCATAATCATCATTTGATTTTAATGCAATGGATTTCTTACCTCTTGGATCTTCATCTTCATTGATCCTTTCCACTTCATAGGACTGAAGAGTTCCAATCAGCTCATCGATAGATAGTGGCATAATTCTCTGCGTCTCTCTTATCGAAGTCTTTATGTGATTCCAATCCTTGGAGAGTCCACGTAGTAGCTTGTTTACTTTCATGGGATCAGAAGTTGGTTGACCTTGATTTTCAAGACCATTTACAATATCTGTAAACGACTAAACATGTCGATATTGATTCTCCCGGTTTCATTCTGAAGGCTTCGTATTGACCGAGAAGAATGTTGATTCTTGTTTCCTTCACTCGATCTGTTCCTTCATAGGTGATATGCAATATGTCCCAAACTTCTTTTGCTGTACCACAAGAAGATATTCTATTATATTCAGTTGGTGATAAAGCACAATATAAGGAATAAATTGCTTTTGCATCGAGTGTCTGTCTCTTGGTTATTTCTTCCTGAGACATTCCGCTGGATTCTTCAGTTTCTTTTCCTCTTTCGAGAGACCGATGCAATGGTAGGAGTAATTCCTTTTTCTACAACGTCCCATTCCGAGAGGATCCTTTGATCGTAGGAAAGCTTTCATCTTGTTCTTCCGATGTTGTAATCATTTCCATCAAAGTAAGGTGGTGCAGTATTGCTTTGCCCTTCCATCAGCCCCGGTGCTAGCATACTAGCCATGGATCTTTTACTATGAAGTAAAACACTTCAAATAAAGTAAGTACACAGGCTCGATACCAATTGATATTGCTAGTATAAACACCTAGAGGGGGTGAATAGGCGCACAAACAATTTTTCTCAAATACGGAAGCAACAGATTTAAATACGATCGATGTAGAGAGAGTAAGGAAGAGAAAATCAAACACGGGATTTATAGTGGTTCGGCTTATTCCAAGCCTACGTCCACTCTTCCGCACCGACAGCCCACCGGCTGGATTTCACTATGATCAAAAGAGTTACAGCAAAGCTTTGCCTTGATTCCTCAGTGTAGATGTTCTATCACACCTCCTCAAGGTCTCTCACAAATATAGACTCTCTTTTGTATACAAGTATTCGCTCAAGAGATTTATCTAAACAAATAGGAGCTTCAGACTTTGGAATTCTTCTATCGCGCACTCTTCTTAAACAACTAAGAACGTCTTCCTTATATACTCCTTTATGCCATCATACCCGTTGGCACTTTCCAAAGGAATTCCTCCAATCTACCCGTTGGACGGAATCAATTAGGAAGATCGTTCGAGCTATAAAAGGAACGTGTTGATAGCCCATCAATCCCGTTTCGCCCATACAATCAGGATCTCGGTTTCCATAAGCAGAACCTTCCAATAATATTTAGACAATCATCGAATCTTCAGTCATTGAATCAATCTTTGATCAATCAAAGGATTCTGATACGTCTTCTCCAGCCACGAGACCTTCTCCAGATGATAAGGTTAAATCTGAACAAAACATCCAGTTCGGGATAACCTTTCTTCAACGGATCGAGACTGTCAATGAGGATAGACTTTGAGTCTTGAGTCTGGCTGTCCGGAAGTCTTCAGACTTTAACTAACAAAGTCTGCAGACCTTCAGACTAGACTGACGGAAACATTTTGTCAACTTCAAAACTCTTCACGAGGATTTCTCCAACATGTTATTCACAGGGTTGATATTTTCGATGTTCCGTCTATGTTATTCACAGGGTGGGCTCCGAAATTCTCGGGACATCTGAGTCACTTGAGCATGAAGGCAAAGATGGCGCGTAGCATGTATACTGTAAATCTTGAATCTGACTGGATATGCATGACTCCAGTATCCTACGAAGAATGTAAATCTCCCTCTAGTGCAAACTAAAAGGAATGTAGATTTGATAAACAGAATAGACATTACTCTTGTATCGCCAACGCCTACAAATAATTAAATTTAATTATTATGATACGTGATTTTGTGCAAAGAAGCAGGAAAAGAGAAGCCAACGAACCTTGGAGCTACCCGAAAACTCGATATGAAGACAATGGATGCATGTAATGTTTCTCCGGCGAGGGAAACGCTTGGCGGGCTCTACATTCTCTCGAACCTCGACAAGACTTTCCCTGACATGGTTGAGATTTTGTTCGCCTTCAAAGGCGAAGGGAGGGGAAGGCGTTTCACGGCGACCGAGATGCTCGAGAATCACCGGGCGAGGTATTGGTCGAGTTCTATCCATTCGCCGGGAGACTCGTCGTGGAGAGTGACGGGAAGATGGCAGTGAGATGCACGGGTGAAGGAGTTCCGTTTGTTGAAGCAATGTCGGAGGACGACATCGGAATGCTAGGCGACATCAGCGTCATCGATCCACCAATGCTGCGGAAACTCGTCAAGCACAGCGATGGAGACCAGACCATATTGGAAAAACCTTTGCTGACAGTGTGGATAATGTTTTTTTACCTTTTTTCACCGAAATCAGTGGCATTAGGCATCGATAATGTTATTTTTTTTTTTTGTGATTCAAAATAAATTGTTATTCTCACAATAAATCAATGATAATTACATTAAAAATAGCTAAATATGGACACTGAAGATGGTGGTTCACTGAGTGACTTCTTTTTATTAGAGGGCCCGTATCAATAGGTCCTACTTCTGTACATCCCTGTTTACTGTTTATCTCATAATCCAGGGGACAACATTCAAGTGCGGGGGGATCGTCCTCGGCATTCTCGTGAATCACATCGTCGTCGATGGTAAAACCCCCACGGACTTCATAACTTGCTGGACTGATGTGGCTCGAGCCAAGCCGCTATCGATTCGTCTCCTTCTCGATCGATCAATATAGTGCCCGAGGCAACCTCCGCACGTCGATCTCCCACACCACGAGTATGCTCCGATAGATGGGCGTCCCGAACGCATAGCCAACCCCCAAACCAAGCCTTTTGTTTACAAATCATTCTGCTTCAAACCACTCACTCTCGTTAAACTCAAGAAAGTGTGCATAATCAAAACCCACGATGGCCCCCTCTATAGTCCCTACGAGCTTCGAAGTCATATCAGCGCTCTTATGGATTTTGCGGACCAAAGCTCTCGGAATTCATCCTCACGAGACAGTGAAGCTTCTCATTGCGGTCGATGGTCGGCCCAAGTTCGACCCTCCTTTGCCGAGTGGCTACTTCGGGAATGTCCTTGTGTGGTCCTATGCAGAGTGCAGAGCGAGAGAACTGTTTCACAAGCCCTTCTCGTTTGCTGTCCAGACTGTGCACGAGGTGCTCCAATGCGTCACCGATAGTTATATACGGTCGTCCATTGACCACATCGAGCTGAACAGGGTCGTGGTCGATCGTGAGGGCAACACTTGCTGCATCAGCAAGTGGAGTCGGCTCCCTTTTTACAAGACGGATTACGGGTTTGGGAGGCCGTTCCAAGTGGCACCAGCTACTGTCCCCCAAAACGTCGTCTTGGTCTCTTCTCAGAGCACGGAGAGCGACAACTTGGTTGTGTCGCTGGGGCTTCCTTGCGATGCCATGGATGTTTTTTCAAAGTTGATTCAGTCTGAGCTCACACTGAAAAGCAAGTTTTAGTCTCATCCATGAAAATGCGTTTTGGTTGACTTGGGTGAAGTCTGAGGAGGACTACCACAGCGCCTGCTGGGCTGCTTATGCCTGTTGTATATGACATGCTTGCATCAATAAAAAGGGAATATTAGAGAAGCAAATGTCAATTCATGAAAGAGTAATCACAGCATACTCTTAAAAAGGAATATTAATTACATTATACAGTGGCAGTGTAAGAGCCATAGGTTTCACGTATCAGTAATTTGGGAGAGTGAATAATTTAAAGAAAGACGAGACCGCTTGTATAAAATTATCTGATCATATTGGTGGTCTATGCACTATTTTTTTCCCCTTTTATAAAATAATCGATTCATTACATGACAAGACCAGCTCATTACATGACAAGACCAACTCTTTAGAATGTTCATTATGACCTATTTATTACTCCATCCATTTTAATGCACTATTTTCGTAATCCCATTTTTCAGCACTATGTATATATCTTTAGCATTGGGAAGAGTATCGGTGGATTGTCTTTTCCTTATGCTATGTATTATCTGTTGAGGTATACGTGTGAGCATATTACAAGAAAAATTTCATCTTTGGGAGACTAAATAGGGATTGATTGGTTAATAAAATCTAGTTGAATTATAATTTATTACTTAAGACTCTTAAATAAAAGTAATCAAATGACATGATATGTAATGGGTTCAGACTCCATAAGGCATTCTTTGAAGGAAGGATATTCCCGAATTACTTAGATGGCTGGGAATTTGAAGAGTTCTAAAGATTTAAGAGGCTGGGGATTTGAAAACTTCAGTACGTGAAACTTGCACAATTGTAAGATAAACTTTTTTGGGTTCTATCGAGTAGTCCAACTTTGCGAATTGTGCTTGATGTGATGCATCCAATAAATTCATTGTCAGGAAGTGTTGAAGTGGCACTTACTCCATAATTGATTACTCCATAATTGATTATACGGCTGCTAATATGTGGATCACTGATTTTGACAAGTCACTTTACTTTTCTGTTTCCTTTCTCTCTCAGACTAGACAAAAATATTGACTTGCGAGTGGTGATTGTCGCCCATCTAGGGTGTGTTTTTTTGTGTTTATTTTTTTCTATTTATGAACACAAATCTTGTTTTTTTTCGGAAACAAAATAAGAACAGAAGCGCATTTGTTTGTGTTTTTGTTTCAAATCTATTTTTTTGTTCCCAGAACAAATTTGGAACAGAAACAAGAAACAAGAAAAATTTATTTCTTGTTTCTGAAATACCTTAGAGAAACAAATCTCCTCTCTCTTCTTTATTTTCATTTTCTTTTCTTTTTATTTTTTCTTTGGCCGGTCGCCGGCCTCGGCCATGATTGGCGATCGGCCGTCAAGGGCCGGTGACGCCATCAAGGGCAGGTGACCTTGCCGGAGCGTTAGCCCCGGCGAGGCCGAGTGTGTTCTTGGCCCCCGGTGAGGCTCGCCTTGCCGGATCTAGGCGAGCCCGAGCTCGCCTAGCCAAGGCGAGCCGAGTCTCGCCCAACCACGGCGAGGCTCGGCCTAGCCGGGGCCGATGAGCCTCACTGTGGCTGGGTGAGGCCGCCGGCCCTCATTAGCCGATCGCCGGTCATGGCCGAGGCTGGCGACCGGCCAAAAGGAAGAAAAAAAAGAAAAAAAAAGAAAATACAATAAAAATATTAAAAAATTAAAAGAACACAAAATTTACTAAACGTGTTTCTGTTCTTTTTCCATTCTAGGAATAAGTTTACCAAACGCGTTCTTCGTTCAAAAATTGTTCCTCGAACAGAAATAGTTTTTTCTATTTCTGTTTCCTAAAACAATTTTTGAACAAAAACGTTACCAAATGCACCCTTAGTGAGCCAACGTGTTTGAAATGCTCTCTTCTATCTCTTTCCCTCTCATGTGATCCTTCGCTCTTTGTTCTCTTTCCTCCTCTCAGGCGAATCATGCCCTCGTCAGTTACCTTCGCCGTCACCTCGTCCACCGATCCCACTCTAGTGACAGCTCCACCATTGAGGTTCTCCACCGCCCCTACAGCCGGCCCCCAGGTTCAAGAGCAAGCCCAAGTCTCCCGTCACCATCATCCACAACCTCGAACCCTCCCTCAACCCTTGTCTCCTCGAGGTCCCTTGCGGCTCCAATATCATTGCCTCCCTCCATAGGTCATCCATCGGCCTCACCGGTCCACGAATAAGCCCAAGCCCCCTATCATCTACAACGCCAAGCCCTTCCTAAGCCCCTACATCCTCGAGGTCCCTTGCAACTCCGATGTCATCACCTCCCTCCATAGCTTCAAGATCTGGATCGAGCCTTCGCTGAATTTGGCGAAAGCAACCCTCACCTTTGGCTGGTCGCCGACCATGGCCAAGCACTAGCCACAAGCCAAAGGAAAGAAATGACAGAAAAAGAAAAGGAAATAAAGGAAGAAATAGTGAAGAAGAAGAGAAACAAGAGGTGCATAAGAGAGGAGAGAGACAGAGGAAGAGATAGAGAGGGGCTTTCAAAATTTCTGACACGTGGGTCTAAATATAACACGTGTCGCTCACTAAATGGACTTACATAAAAATGAGACAGCCCCACTTGTATATCCAATATTTTCTCAGACTATCCGTGCCTATTGCCGACAGCCACCACTGTTTAACTCTGTTTATTGACCTCGGACGAAGGCTGTGACTGAATTGAGGTCCCCGCTGCAAACAATGACGATGACAGACGACGGCAACAAGGAAGAAGGTGATGGAGCGTTTGTGGTGGAGAAAGAGTTTGGCAAAACTCACGAGGGAGGAGAACATGAAAATGAAAAACAGAAAAGCACATTCTTTAATTTATTTAAGTTTCCCTTGGTAATCCTTGTCAACATCTTTTGTTGAATAGGCGAGTCACATGTGAGCAAGCAGGCTGTGTTGATACACATCATGTGACAATTCTTCTAACGCAGTTAATAGGTCAGGTCACATTTGGTACTCGATTGAACAAGGATAAAAGTTAGGGTGATATTGAAAGAGGCAAAAATTCAAGCTCCTCTAGTGCCACTGCCTATTATGTTTTGGAGTAAGTAGTTCATGACACAATTAATAATGGTTTTATTATAACTAGTCTAATGATATCACAAGTACCTGAACTTTCTTCCACTTTACAATCTTGTACTCTAATCTATTTGTCAATCAAGTATCTAAGCTTTTTCACATTTGGCTCAATGTGAAGTCTCTATTAAGTATATCATTATGTCATGTGATTTTATTTGTTTGCCTCACTTACTCAGTTCCATTTAAGATCAATTGGTAATGTGGCTCGCTCACTTAAATTTTTTTTGTCATTTTTGTTTAGCATTGGGTGATGAGAAGGCATAGAATGTCTCTATTGTAGCGGCATTATTGCAAGAGGTCACGTTGGAAGAATATTAAATACAGAGTCTCCAGCTCATACACACATAAGGTATCTTCGAATGAATTCGAAGTACTATTTTCCTCAAATGTTGCACATTGTTAATTTGATTACCATAACATTTGATGAAACTAAGAACTATTCTTGTTGAGCATTGGTTGAGTGACTAATAATATATTTTTTATGATATAAATGACATTAGTTACTTCTAATACTGAGTTAGAAAAAGTATTAATTAATTGGACATACGTAACATGCGATAATGACGTCACAATCTCATGATAAAAGAAAAATGGGATTTGGGGGGCGACGCCCAACCCAAGAAAGATCGACTCCCTCAAAAAGCTTATTTAGCCAACCTAATTAGCAAATTCCAAAATGCATTTAGCCATGAGGAGAAACAGCATAGTTCGTCATGTATAGCTTGGTATACAAAATTTGCAATGAACGTATGTACAAGTCTTTGGACCCCTTTGATGGTGCTGAGTCAGACGCTCTTGATCAAGTGGGTCAATAACTTGGCGTTGGATGGCTTCATACTACTGCGTCGCAAGCCAAAGCTCTCTCAGTTACTGATGCGGCCGTGGGGCACACAATGGCAGATTGGAGAACGGAGATCGCACCGTGTGCCTACCGTCGGCTCACGAGCAGATCAATGAAAGTGAGTAGAGCATCAAGGCTCAGGTTTAGATTCTGTAGGAAAGAGGCTTAGCACTGTATGGAATAAGAGATCGGTACTTACGCGTGATTCATGTGATTTATGAGGATTACATCTTGGAATTTGTGAAAGGAGAGATAAGAAATTGTCATTTTGGTTGACAAATTATTGTAAATTTTACTTGTTTACTGATGGTAATGTCAATCCGTTAATTGTAAACATCCGAAGTCTTTCTCCTTAATTGAAAAAATTAATGCTCCTTTTCATAGCCAAATTACAGTGTTTATTTGCTTGTCCTAAATAAAGTGGGGGCGTGTAGTGTTTTAAGGATGGACCAATGGAAATATAAAGGGAAAAATTGTCCAAAAAAATTATAAACTTATTGCATTTTTGTCAATTTTAAATCTTTTAATTTTATCAATTGAACTATTCAATCAATTTTGGTCAGAAATTATTGATATAGATGCCGGCTGATGTCATCATAAATAATTTTAAATAATATTTTTCAATTTTTTTGTGAATCTTTTCTTTTCTTTTTTTCTTTTTTTTTTCCATTTTTTATCTATGACTCTATCGGTTGACCATCGCCAGCCACACACATGGGACCTTGACAAATAATTCTCATTTTGAAAAAAAAAAAGATTTGTGGGTGACAGGTCCAATGAATGAAGAAGATGTAACTATCGATATTCTGATCTCGATATTCAAATTAAAGGGGCGATCGTCTATTGCAGAAATGTATGCATTACATTATGATAAAAAACAACATGTATGAAGATGTAGCTAGGATCTGTCCATGTGTAGTTATGCCCATTCACACATGCTTTTGGACAAAGGTCCAAAATTTCACAGAAGGGAATACTTCCCTTATTCCGAAAATAAGTAGTTTTCGTATCTGATTCTGCAGTCCTGAAGTTGGATTTGAGCTCCCATGCTTTTGCCGCATCCTTCTTCGATTTGGTCCGTAGCACAACTCATGCACGACGCACAATCCACATTCACCAATGCCCCACTGCACGCCCCGTGGCCGTTACACGATTCCCCATAGCTTTTGACTTTGCTGTAGTAATCGTACCCATTGTTTGCTGTGTTTGCGCTCAAGTCGTTCAGAACGTCTCCTCGCGCCCTCGCGAACGAATCCCACGACACGTACTTATGGGCATTGCAGATTTTGTTCTTCAAGGTTGTATGGGGAGCACCGGTGAAAACATAGCAAAAACACGAGCCCTAGAGCCAAGAATTCGGTGCTCCGTGTTGTCGTCATACAGCAATCTTCTGTGTCTTTGTTTAAGTTCGATTCATTGCTCGAAGACATATTCAGCGGGGTTGATTTATAGGGCTATCCTCATAGGTCTCTTCGCCGTGCTTGTGTGTGTGATGACGTTGTCTTGATAGTTTTGTTTTTGTTCTGAGGAGACTTCCGGATATATGCTGCTCTCCCATTTCGGCAAAGAAACCCTCATTTACATCTCTCCATCTATTTTTTGCAAAGTTTCGCATTCAATATTGCATGCAAAAAAGGATAAAAGCATATGTATTATGTAAATGTTACCAAACGGCACCGGTTTTGAGGTGAGACAGATAAAACTTGATCGATTCGGAAATGATTTTTTTGTTTTTTGTTTTTTTTGGAGGCCGACCAACATGCAGCTCTATTAAACCACGAGATCCAACAATTCCGTTTTGGAACATGGATTTTTTCTCATTCCAGTAGACTTCTGGAAGAGCTGTTGAGTGCTAATAAACTGTTGATAAAGAGATACTATCGTTCACCTGATTTTTTCTCATTCCAACTCTCGTCGATATGTTGCCAATGACTCTTATATGAAATTTACCAATCCTTTTTTGGTGACCGATCAACTTCTTGGTGATTTAAATTATCAACTAGTTTTATGTTTTTTTTTTTTATCAACTCTCGTCCGGGTTATCACTACCTTTATTTGATTTTTTAATTTATCATATTTTATTTTATTTTTCGTTACAAACGCTTTAAATTGATTGACTTTTACATGAATTTACCAACCTTTATATGTGCAATAAGCTTTTATCTCATCAAGTTACTCACCAACTCTGGCTTATCAACACCCATTGCTTATCAAATTGAATTAGATTTTTTATTTATTTATCAAATTTTCTATCAATTTTATTGTTCTTACTTGCTTGCCGTTAAGTTTACCAACTATTTTTACTTTTTGCTGTTCTTTCCCCACTTTGGAGTGACATAATTCAATTTAGCTCACAGTGACTCCTATCCCGATGCTCAAATAACATTTAAAATGGACTAAACATTGTAACCACGTAGAGGGTGAATTAGTTAATTATAATTTTTTTTTTTGGAGGTGTTTAAGTGCACAACATACAAAGGATGAGAACTTGGAGGTGTTTAAAGTGCACAACGTACAAAGGATGAAACGATGTTTGTAGATGAAACATGTAACGCAAAGCAAATATCATCTACCAATCGAAATGTAAAGAAAATAAGAGATTGAAGATTTTAAACAAAGCAATTTAGTGGTTCAAATACCTTTTCACTTTTTTTTTTTTTGGATTTTTTGGCATTTTGGAAAATATGAAATATTTTGATATTTTTGATATTTCGAAAAATAAAATATTTTTTAATAATTTTTTTAATATATTTTCGATTTTCTACCGGGTCGGATCCGCGGTGGGTCCGACCCAGGTCGGCGACCCAAAAAGCGGACGGGCCCGCATTGCTGGCCCGACTCGGATTTTTTTGGTTTTTCTTAAAAACCCAGCCCACACGCACACGGAATTGGGCCTATTAAAAAGGATGCCCGGCCCGGTTCAGAAACCGGCCCCAACGAGTGCAAAACCCTACCCGGAAACTGGGAAACCGGGTCGGACGGACCGCGAGCTGACCCGGTTCCCCCAGCCTCCTTTCTCCTTCGCTCGCTCGCGGCGCTGGTGAGGGGAGAAGCGTCAAACGACAGCAGCGACGGCGGCTATAACGATTGAACGGCGGCCACAACGGCGGCGACGACACGACCGTCGGCGGCGACAAAACGGTTCCGGCGAGGATGAGTGAGGATGGGTCTGTGCCGGCTTGGCTTGGGCGGCACGGTTTGAGAGGGGGGCTGTGACTGCGACTACGCGACCGGAGACGGCGGATACCTGGTGGTGGCTAACAAAGGGCTGTAGTTACGAGCGGCGGATTGGCGACGGCGTCCCTGCAATTTCCAGATCTGGTGCAGCCTTGGCGGGTCAGTCGCGGCACGGCGTCGGGCAGCGTCTACAGCAGCTCCTTTCTCCCTGAATCCGACCTTCCTCCGATTCCTCTCACTCAGGCCAGATCCGAGCCTCCACCGGCCGGATCTGACCCTCTCGAAGAAGTCTCTCGGTGGAGGGTGGGCTGAGAAGGATTCCTCCCCGAAGTCTCTCAAAGATCTCAAGAACGAGGTGCTTCTCTATTTATAGGCGACGAAATCCGGTCGAGCTTCGACCGCCGGTCCTCTTCGAAGCGGTTCTCCTCGGCTGAACCGGCGTCCCATCCGGGCTCATCCAGCGAAGCATGGGCATTGATGGCGCTCGCGATCTTATCTTCTCCGGCCGACGTCGGCCTAAGGCCGTCCTTCGTGTGCATCGTCATCTTCTGCGCGTGAAGTAAAGAGAAGGAAGGCGCAATGAAGAAGAAGAAGGAGGAAGAAGAAGGAAGAGAGGAGAGAATAGCGGGCTGGGCCGACGAAAGGGAAAAAGAGGGGTTGGGCTGGCTTTTGTTTTTCTTTTGGTTTTACTATTTTTTTTTATCTACTTATCCGAAAAGACAAAATAAATTAAAAACTTGATTAATAAAATTAACCTAATTAAAATTGAGGTGTCAACAGCAATTTTTAAAGCCTTTGACAGCACTTAAAAATCACGTCTACATGGATTCGGATATTATCTCTTGCCAATAAAAAGACTAGAATCTACTAATGCAAATTTTAAAGCCTTTGGCAGCCTTTAACAACCACGTGTATGTCAGAGTTTAGGTGATACAACAAAAATTACAATTTAATTCGAATTGCTCAAAAAGGCTCGATATCTTTTGATTCTTATAACATTCAATAAATCACATAGTGTTTGACTTTCATACTCCATCACAACTTTTCATGCAAGGCTGTTTACTCTATCAATCCAAAAGGCATAAAAAGAAAAAAAAAGAAAAAAGAAAGAATAAACGTCCTCTGAACCATATTCTAAGAGTTAAATTAAGACATGAAACCAAATATACATGAGTCTGACTCCAACACGAAAAATATCAAACCGAATCCAATTTGTGAAAGGAAAACAAACTTGCATCCATTACATAGTCCAAGTTGAGCTTTCCATTCTTGATCGCAACTCCAACACAAAAACAATTTATGTAATTTGCAACATTTGGTGTTGAAGTTACTACATCACTCATGCATAATTCAATTAGGATAATTACCCAATTAATCTTAAATCTATTATATGGATGACAATTTCACCCTAAACTTTTCAATTTTGCCATTGTTATTCTAGACCTTTACACAAAATTCCAATATAGTTCTTTTAGCAGATTCACACTTGGGAATCACCAATGTGAAGTCAAGTCAATAGCCTTTCTTCATGGCATCCTGACATGGACAATTTTTGGATTGCCACATCAACAATATTTGGCAGTAATTGACTGGAATGATTATATTCGAATTTCACAGAAAGATTTATGAATACATTGATGAGATTGGAAATTTTATGACTGAGTTAGTATTCATACAGTAGGTTTAGAAGTGAATTGATTATTTTTTCTCATTCAATTTGGGTTAGATTTGTTTAACGAGTTCAAACTTAAAAAACATGTCCTAACAATATCTTGTTACTTTTAGTTAGTCGTACTCATTGGTGGAGGAGTCAATGAATTTATATGTGGACAAATTCAGGACACTGCCGCGAACATGAAATCGTCAATGTGACTCCGAATTATGGGGAAAGAGCGAAGGAATAGATCGGGATGCCTCTAACCTCATGATGATTACTCATGTTAGTCTAAATATAGTTATACTAAACTGGTTTATTGAACTAATATGATAATTGATACGGCACATTATAACTTAGTCATATTCGACATTCAATAAAAATTTATCACGCCCCTTAATACACCAGTTCAATAGACCAATCTTGACATAGTCAACCTCTGGTGTGCTCTCATCGACATAATTATTGACGTCCGATTCGTGTCACACCCCAAGTCCTACAAAGATGGGGTGACACGGCCATCCTTCCACCCGAAGGACGCAGCCTCAAACCATACCCAAAGTCCACTTCCAAAGGTCCCCATCGATAGCACTCTTTGACCTACTAGCTACTAACCAAAGGACCTGAAAAGGTTTGGAAATAGAGGAGTGAGCAACCATAAGCTCAGTGAGTAGTATATACTATAAAAGCATATCAAACTTCCACATTACACATTTAAAACTCAAGACATGGCTCATTATAAAAAATATGATAACTTGCATTAACAAAATGCATTATATGTTACCTCAACCTAGCTATATCAAATAGCAAAATTTCTCATTAATCAATTATAACAAAACCGGCATCACCAATTTTGTTCAATAATCGGACTCATCCTATCTCACATTAATGGTTCATTCCATGATCAATATCCAAACTCAAGGCCCTAGAGGTGACTCTCACGAAATTGTGTTATCGTATAGCACTTAGCCCTTGACCACATATAGTAATAGTACAAGGCCCTAGAGGTGGCTCCCATGTGACTTAAGTCACCATGTAGCACTTAGCCTTTAACTACAAGGCCCTAGAGGTAACTCACATGAAATTTCGTCATCATGTAGCACGTAGTCCTTTACTTGTTCACAACACATTTGATTTCCTCAACACAACACATCATCTTTCAATAGTCATCACATAACCACATAAATTAATTGTACCAAAACAGCATGCATAACCCTTCAAGAGAGGTTTATCGAATCATCCCACAATAACTCAAAATTACCGAGCACTATATCCATCATTGTACAACAAATAGGTCATCACTTCCCTACACAAGTATATGTCGATTAATCTTACCTTAATACATGAGCTTCACAAAATCAAAGAAGACATTAGTACTACTCACCTGGAGATGCCTCAAAATCAAATAACCTACATTATTTGATCCTTCGATCTCGCGGTCCGGACGTTGTAAATAAGCTTGTGAGTTGCCTGCGGCGTGAACACACAAAGCCCCCCTCTCTCTCTCTCTCTCTCTCTCTCTCTCTCTCTCTCCTTTCTTCTCCTTCTCCTTCTTCTTCTTCTTCTTCTTCTTCTTCTTCTTCTTCTTTCTTCTTTCTTCTTCTTTCCTCTTTTCTTCTATTGCCCGAACGTGGGCTTTCCCTTCCTTTTTATCTCTTCTCCTTTTTATTTTCTTTTTCTTTCTTTATTTAAAGTGGGTCCCACCACCTTTTCTTTAACCTAATAAAAAATCTCGAATATTACATTCTACCCTCCTTATAAAAATTTCATCCTCGAAATTTAGGAATACGTCAATCAGCAAACTTATGAGAATATCCGTGTCTTTCCTTTTTAAACTCCCAAATAGCTTCCTACTATTAGATCTTCACATATATTCTCAGTATGTTTTCATTGAGAATGTGTCTCATCACCAACCAGAAATTCATGAATTACTCCATGCTTCAATCCTGCTACTACTTGGGAATTTTATTTTATTTTTTGTTCAGTCTTGCTGCTCCATAATTCCTCTAATCTCAAGCACATTATCTGAATTTCCTTTGGAAGCATATAGGGTTGATAATAACACGTGGAAACCATCATGGTCTAGTTGAAACTCACCAAGCTATCTTCCTATCCTCACCTCATTTTCAATGTCATTGTGCTTTCTACAAAAACCGAGAAGGGTTCACGAAGTAGAAATATCAAGTACCATAGGCATGCTCTCAAATGTCCTAGCCAAAGGTAGGGACCACCCAATAGAGAACTTGGTTAGCCCTAGGATCATGGTAAAGTCTAGAATCCGTCATAAGTGAAGAAAACTATACATAGTGTAGTACATGAGCCAATCTGACCTCACCCTTTTCTCTCCATGAATGTATGGTCCCCTGGTATAAAACAGTTTGTTGAACACTCAAAACTCAAATGCCGAGTTAGAAAAAGAGAACCAACGATGTAGAAATATGGTTTCTTTAACCATCCTAGATTGATACCAAACTGTAAGCTCTTTCGTCCCCTTGTGATTCTCCTCTTTTTGGCAGCATATCCCTCTCTTCTTCATCCCCTTTCCTTACATAGAAAATCCATCGTGGAAATGAGGGCCTTTAGAATAGATGTGTAAGCAAAATCGGCAATCTTCATAACCCCCATCACCAACTTAGCACTACTCAGACCTCCACATTTTACATACGTGGCAACCAGCACACTTTGAATAGACCCACTAACTCTATATCCATACTTAATGATGAAGCAATGCACTTTTGACCCATAAGCATCAAACGAAACTACTGCACAAGTTGCCATTATATAATCAATAGTTTATCAACTGGAAGCTCGGATCGATTGGAGCACCGTCCCCACTTCCGACTTGAGATCCGGCCTGTTCCTTCTGCTCATCTCGCAGCAACTCAAAGCCAAATGAGTCAACTTCTCGGCCAGCGTATAGGGCCACTCTCCAGCCGATGAATCCAAGATGGCCGCCAGAGTCCCTGCGCTAATTGCCTCTCGCACCGCATTTGCTATTCCTAAGGCGGGCCTCCTCGTCAATAACTCAAGTAGTATAATCCCGAAAGAGTAGGCATCGGACCTCGCATGCTAGGACAATTCATGATCTTTATAGCCACTGGCGTAAGTCGAAGCAAACCTCTGTACACGGTCCCGCAGCCACCTTTCCCGATCTTCAAAGATGGGTCGAAGTTCTGCGCAGCTTTTGCGATTTCGGTAAAGGAGAACTCGGAGAAGTACTTTGTGCCCGAGGAATCTCCTTTTCTTCTGCTCTCCTCCTCGGCCTTTAGGAGTACATTCCCGAGTTCGATCCGCAACGGTTCTCGCTCTTGTATCAAAGCCCGCAACATTTCCTCGCTTGCAATGATTTTCAGCTCCAACTCATTTCTGCTCTGGTCGGTCTCCACGAATTGGTCCTTCAGCTACGATTTCTAGGCCCGGGCAATGCAAAGTTCTTCCATCGCCTTCTCAAGTTCTTCCTTCAACTTCTCAGCATATAATCTCGCATTAGGATGCATTGGAGAGCTATCTAAGGAGGAAGAAGGAGGTGGCATCACGGCTCCAGGGCTTGAAGTCGTCGGCAATGGCACATTAGTAGGAACTTCTACAACTGCTTGAACCGTCTGAGCTCCCCTTGTGTGAATGAGCTGCCCATTGTAGATAAACCAAATTTGACAAGAGATGGGCGCTTTATCGCGAACAAAGATGGCTATCCTGGACTTGATTTCTGTCATCCTCCTGCCAATCTGAAACTTGAAATGGCGCTTATCCATTGCCACACCCATTACAAGCCTTTTGATCCCATTCAAACAAATAAGCTCCACGATTCCCTCTTCAATGCTGTCCGATTCCATATACTCTTTGTCAAGGAATAGTATCTCAAGCTATACTCCCACAAGTCATTCTCAATTAGCCTATACATTCCATGCCACTACAATGCGCCTGTCCGCCAGATAATTAAACAAAATGAACGCATATCTTGGTCTCCTACCACTTGAGTGTCTCCGATAACAATTCTAGTGACCTTACACAAAAAAAAAAAAAAAAAAAAAAAAAAAAAAAAAAAACTCATTTCTGAATAGGATTCTTCTGTTACTACAAACAAGTTTGCCTTTGTCTTGAATATCAGCATCCTGCATTTGCACCTGCAATTGGATCACTGTTTGATGTTCTCTGATTGCGCTGACCTGAATAGTTCAAAGCAAGTCTTAACTCAATCATAGGTTCTATCTTTTGATTTCTAAACTCATCTTTTACGTGATAATCCCCTAAATTGCCGCTAAAACCATACAGGGAAGATCTTCCTCTTTCTTCATGCTACAAGTTTCTATTTCATTTCTCAAGCTCTTCAGTTAAAACTTCACCACTAGTAAGAGTCGCAAGATCCTGTAAACCTTGCTTTCCTGTTCCTTCCAAAACCAAGGGCCTTAATAGTACAAACCTTGATTCTAGTGCAAAGCTTATTTATAGTAAGGGTTGCTCGTCATAACTTTCAACGTCCTTAACAACAATGAGTAATGGTCATTGTTTCTCTAATGCCAATAAAACTTTCACAATCGAACTTCAAGGATCTTAAGATACATTTCCGATATCAAAAGTAATAATTTGATTGTTTTCGTTGTCCCTTAAAAATAAAACATGCGACTCATTGATCACTTGAACCCAAAATAAAACATACATCCTAGTACCTAACAAAGGACTAAAGCGTTATAAACTAACACACAATCTCACAACGTCCCATAAAATCTATACCCAAAAATCATAACTTAAGCTACGATACCACAAGATGTCACACCCCAAGTCCTACAAAGTTGGGGGTGACACGACCATCCTTCCACCCGAAGGATACAACCTCAAACCATACCCAAAGTCCACTTCCAAAGGTCCCCATCAATAGCACTCTTTGACCTACTAGCTACTAACCAAAAGACATGAAAAGGTTTGGAAATAGAGGGGTGAGCAACCATAAGCTCAGTGAGTAGTACATACCATAAAAGCATATCAAACTTCCACATTACACATTTAAAACACAAGACATGGCTCATTATTGTCAAATAAAGATATGATAACTTGCATGAACAAAATGCATTATATGTTACCTCAACCTAGCTATATCAAATAGTAAAACTTGTCATTAATCAATAACAACAAAACCAGCATCACCAATTTTGTTCAATAATTGTACTTATCCTATCTCACATCAATGGTTCATTCCACGATTAATATCCAAACTCAAGGCCTTAGAGGTGGCTCCCACAAAATTGCGTTATCGTGTAGCACTTAGCCCTTGACCACATATAACAATAGTACAAGGCTCTAAAGGTGGCTCCCACGAAGTTACGTTATCGTGTGGCACTTAGTCCTTTACTATGCATGTCAATAATGCAAGGCCCTAGAGGTGGCTCTCATGTGACTTAAGTCGCCATGTAGCACTTAGCCCTTGACTACAAAGCCCTAGAGATGACTCACATGAAATTTCGTCGTCGTGTAGCACTTAATCCTTTACTTGTTCATAACACATTCGATTTCCTCAACACAACACATATCATATTTCAATAGTCATCACATAACCACATAAATTAATTGTACCAAAATAGCATGCATAACCCTTCAAGAGAGGTTTGTGAAATCTGAAAGTGCTATTATTACCACCTAGAGGGGGGTGAATAAGTGTAAAAACAAATTCTGCAATATGCAGTAAAAACCTTTACTTTTAACCTGAGTCTGAAGAGCAGCAGACTTTGAGCGAGATTAAGCTTTAACGGTTAAATAGAACTACGAACAAAATAAAAGAGTTCATGGAAGAGAATAAGAACACAAGGTTTATAGTGGTTCGACTTAGATCAAGTCTACGTCCACTTTCCCTCATTGACAGCCCATTAGTTGGATTTCACTATGAATCAAAAGAGTTGTTACAGTATCACGTCATTGATTCCACAATGTAGAGACTCTACTACACTTCCACAAGGCCTCACAAATATCTAAACTCTCTTTTGAGTACAAATTTACGCTCAACAATTGAATCAGCAAAGAACAAGGAGCTTCAAACTTTGGAATTTATCTATCGCACACACACTTAAATAACCAGAGCATTTTCCTTATATACTCCCTCAATGCCTTCATAACCGTTGGTACCTTCCAAAGGAGTTCTTCCAATCTACCCGTTGGACAGAATAAATTAGGGAGATCTCGAGTTACTTAAGGAATGTGATGATTGACCACCAATCTTGCTCGCCCATACAATCAGGATCTAGGTTTTCATAAGTAGAATCTTCCAAGTATACTAAGCCAATCAACGGATCCAAATTATTCGAATTAATTTCAAAATGAATAATAGATCTTGAGATGCTATCTCTAGCCATGAGAACTTCTTTAGTCGCTCGAATCAAAACCTTAAAGAAAATCTCGCATCTGGATAAGTCTTCGTCGTTTGTCTAGAAACTATCAATTAGGGCAGACTTTAAATCTTGAGTCTGGCGGTCTTCAAACTTTGACGAAAGAGTCTGCAAGTCTTCAGACTAGACTGATGGAAATGTTTTGTCAACTTCAAAACAAATAATGAAGTTTTCTCCAACAATCTCCCCATTTTTATGGTAACAAAACTTTCCTGCAAATTTGGATACTTTTGACTTGCAAGACAATACTCAAGCAAACAAAGATATCTCATAAAAGATAAATGGATTAGGATAAAGATGGTATCGAATCTGCTTCCACAGGAAATGAGTTAGTCCTGTAAAAACAACTATCTTTACCATGAATACCAACAATGCTTAAGATACTGCAAGCATTAAATTATCAAAACACAGTCCAAACCAGTCACAACCAAACAAAAATAAAGTCAAATCTGCACCAACTTCTCCCCCTTTTTGTCAACATTAAAAAGGTAGAGACAAAAAAGAGAATTGGATAAAATTAAGATTGTTTTAGAACGCGAACAAGCTGGAAATCTCTCATCGACTTGATAGTCTCCTCCAGCTTTCTCAAATCCTCTTTCAGTTACGCTACTTCTTCACCCTTGGCAGTTGCTTGAACTTGAAGATTAAAGGTCTGAACTTGATTGAGCAATGAAACTTAAGTGGCTTGATTAGCATTCTACATATTCTGAAATTCACTTCCCAAAGCATAAATCTAACCTTTGATATCCATAAGAACATCAAACAATCTTTTAAGGTCTGCTGAGTTATCAGTTTGAGTGCTTGCTTTAGCGTGATCAATTTGTGGAGTATTGGCAAATGATGGAACTTCAGCATGAGCACCTAGACTTAAAGATGAAACCTCATTACCTTCTTCTAGAAATTGAGAGGCATATACATTTTCTAGATTGGCAGGAGAATGATTGACATCATCACTAGTGAAGGAGTACCTCTTTTATCAGCAGCTTCCCTTATTTCAATGCCTTCATGTGGCACCCCGAACCCTTCGTAGGTTGCCACAAGCACCAACGTTACACCTTATTACCTTTCTTCTTAGAAGAGGCGTCGTAATTCATAGACTTTTTTTTTTTAAACAATCCCAACGCGACTCATTAGCGGAAGCAAAATAAAACATCACCATCTCTCCCTCCAACAACCATGATACAAATACACACCACTAATCATCATGATTAAAAGACAAGCCTTGACACTTTATTTACATATATTTTCAAGATGGGATTTCTTTGGGTCGGTACATCAAAAGGAAAAGTCAGGACTCAACCATGCCCAGCCTAAAACCCCAAAAAGAACCCTCGACCCTCTACAACTCACGTGCAACAATCTCTATCATCAGTGTCGACTAACTATCCCCAAAAAAATCCAGCTCCTACTCGTCACGCACGGGCCTCACACTCAATCCGGTGCATCAGGCGGTAGTGGTGGCAACATCCCTCTCATCACACCGTTGTGACGAACGTGGACGGAGATGAACTCCTGGACAACCGGGCCCCCAGCCAGGCCTACGTCGTACATGACTAAATAGCGCACTCGTATATATGTCAATCCAGGAACAAGGACAGCCTAACTCCTCGCACTCAACCTCTACATCGGATGGTAGACCGTAAAACACACCCCGCGTAACGGCAGGAAGCGGCATGCTGCTAATCTGAAATGTTGGTTCCCAAAAGGGGTGAGTACAACCACTCAGCAAGTAAAGGAATCCAATAACCACTCATTGCATCATACAAGTTATACATGCATTGTAGGCGTTACTTACCTTGAAGCCATGCATATACTATCATGCATCATCACCACAATCATAACACATACATGTGTATCATCATGTCATACTCATATCATCGTCATCATGACATTATTATATCACACATATGTCATCCTCATCATATACATGACACCATCATACCATACACATGTCATCATCATCATGGCATCATCATATCACACATGTCATCATCATCATGACATCATCATATCACAACATATATGCATGTCATCATGCCATATCATATATCAGCATCATATCACATCATACATCATCATCATCATGCATATCATCATGCCATGGGTGATCATCATCATGTCATATCATATCATGCATGGTTCAATTTCCACTTTTAACTTTCAATTTGATCACCACATCACCCTTCCTCGGAATCATCAATTTCATCTCATATTTTACACTCGCATCCCATGCGAGAAAACCTCTGGCATTCAACCATTCAAGGCCACCGGGCATTCGGCCCCCCACATTCCGGGCATCTCGCATCCCAATTGGCATCACGAGGCATCCTCTCGAGCAAAGACCTCCGATGAGGCTTCCGACATTTACACTCCCTAGCCGGGCTTCCCGCACCCCCAACTGGCATCGCGAGGCATCCTCTCGAGCAAAGACCTCCGACGAGGCTTCCGGCAACCCCAACTTTCCGGGCATCCTGAAACTCCCAAGGCCATCCAGCAATGTATCTCTATACATTCCGGGCATTATCATCCGCCACAACAATCTCCTCATTTAACATTATCCACGTTTACCAATTTCGGTCTTAATTTAGCATGGCATATGATGTGATGGCAAACAAGTCATATTCAGCATTGAATTCACACATGTATCTCAATTCATTGTCATGCATACATCAAGACCTTATCATACATGCTACATAGTACAATTATTTATGAAATAAAATTTATGGAATTTATGCCGATTAAAATAATCCATTTATCATGCCATTTTTACATTTATTTAAATTCCAGCTTGTGCCACTTTCAAAAATATTAAATTCAATATCTATAAAATTCTCAAAAATCATAAAAATTAAGGCAAGTGATAATCAAGACAATAGGATAATGATTTCATGCAAAATACATGTCCAAATAGAATTCCACACAAATCCATAATTCACACAAAACATCATATAATTTTCGGATGAAATCAGAATGCATAGTCTCCGAAGAAATTCGATTAAAATATCCGTATGACCTTAAAAAATTACGAAATTTTACCAAGTTATATCCAAGACATTAAAGTACATTTTTTATGAAGACTTCCAAGTCAGATTCTCTTTAGATTATTTTCTACAGTCACACGAAGCTTCTGGATCCAACACCGAATCGTCCAGTACATACTTCTCCGAAATACTAAGTTTTCACCTACCTATTCTTCTTCGTTTCCTCTGAATTTTGGATATGTTTTACATCAAGATGTTATGTAAAAGTTTCATGAAGAGATATAAGTCAAATATTCATATTATAGTCGTCATTTAAGTCCATGAAGTCTCGAGTGTCCTGTAATACATCTCCAGAATTACCGTCTTCAAGATCTAGTCGATTTACTATGTTATACTTGTTCATTTTGCTTCAAATTTGATTATGTTGTAGTTTAAGATGTCCCCTAAAACTTTTATCAAGAAATTGAAGAGATATTTTTAGCACAAATCAACATGAAACCACAAATCCATCAAGAGGTCAGTGAAGTCGTTCCAGATCTGAGGTCTCCGTAGGATGAGAGTTTAACCCCTTAAATCTCCATCATTTTATACCAATTTTTATTATACTGTAGTTTAAGATGTTAGCTACAACTTTCATGAAGAGATTGAAGCCAAAATAGAACTCTAAACATGCATGCAAGCTCTTTCAACATTCTGACTCGAGCGGATTCAAACGAAAACAGCAACCTTACTCAAAAACAAGTCATCCAAGCTTTGGTTTTCCTCTCCTAATCACCCAAAATTCGACATACATGTAACACACACACATGCAAGAGCAGCAAGAGGACTCCAACTTGCCTCTAGACCGGACAGACGACGACACACAGCGGCGATCACGGCGGCACACGGCGGCAAACGGCAACAACTCCTTCTTCTTCCTCTCAGCCGCACCCTCTCCCTCTCTCTCTCACGGTTTCTCTCTCTCTCTCTCTCGCTTTCTCTCTTGGCCGAATCAACCGGCCATTCTCTCTCCTCTCTTCCCTTTTTATCTCCCCCAAACCTCATCATTTGCAATCATGAGATTGCCTTTCAATTGGCCAATGCATGGCATCTCCCATTTGCCACTTGTCACAACACATGCATGGGCTTTGGGCTTGGGCCTCCTCTTGGGCTGGTTGACAGCCCCCTTTCGCGGGCCTAATTGGGCCGACTAGCTTGGCCCATCAAGGCTTTGGCCAATGGGCCTAAGGCCCAACCTAATTAAAAATTAAATTTTCCCTTTTTTTATACTTTCTTCTATAAATTTTAAATTTTAAATTCCACATGGCCGAAGTCTTATGACATTTTATTTATAGAAATTTAGTCTATAAAGTGCATGGCCAAGCATATTATCATCATTAATCTATCTAATTTAAAATCTCATAAACACAAGCACAAATCACCTAATCTTAAAAAGACTAATGGCTAAAGCATTAAACCATTGGTAATTTCATTACCTAATTAGAGGCTTTAACACACCTTATAACTTGACTTTGAACTTCGGGATGCCACACTTCAGGTGGAGAGAAGTACTCTTCATGCTCTGTCTCTTCTTCAATGACACGATGACCTTGTTCTCCTCTTTGCTCTTCTTCTGCAGTTCTTCCTTCCTGTGCTTCTTTCCTCATCGTTTCCCTCTCTTCACTCCTTTGCTCTGTTTCCTCTCTGTCTTGGTTCTCTCTATTCTCTATCTCTAGAACAAGATGCTGTAAGTTCCTTAAGGCAAGAGCGGAAATGGTAATGTCTTCCTCATCTTCTTCATCCTGCAAGATGAGTGCTCTCCTTTTCTTAGATGGAGCTTACATGGGCTCCTTGCCTTTCCATTTTGCAGCCACAAGGTCTTGACGAGTCTTAACAGGAGTCTTCTCCTTAAATCTCTCTAAAGCCTTGTTTAGCTCCTTCAGACGCATCTTTGAAACCATCTTCAGTCCCACCACCATTGGATCGCAGATTCGAACACACTGAATTTTGGAAGGCTGAATTTTACAATGTCTGAATAGTTGAGTAACAAGTGTTGAATAAGGAAGTTGGCCCTTATCCTTTACCATTGATCTATACATGTGAAACATGATAGTGTGCGGCAAAAAGAACTTTTGACCAACATTGATAGCATACATCAGTTTCGCTTCTGAATTAGAGATGTCAATCTTTGATGTGGATTTGGGTCTAAGACAATTAATCGCAATCTTATGAAGCAAGACATTTGAGGCACTCGTCCTCAAGTGCGAAATCCGGCCTTCTGCCATTCTGTCTCGAACAAGCTCCACAGTTGCACGACCAATAAACACATTAATTAATTGGAACATCCCTCTTTCTACTCCAATCACATCAGCTAGAGTGTCCATATCAACCACATAATCCCGGTCTCTAACACTGAAAGAAAATCTATTTGCATCCAAAAAGTTTAGATTGGAATAGAAATATGCAGTAAATTCTGGATGAAATACTATTGTCTCAGAGCAAAATCATTCAAGTTGAAGTAAAGTAAATTTCTCCCGTAACTTCACGTTCAAGGAGTCGAGAAAATTAAAGTCCACACTCCTTGGGTTCATCACCCCTCGCTTCAACAACTTAGAGTAAACTCGCTTATGTTCCTCAGAACGAAATAGATCTGCTCTTCTTCCTCAAATGTTCGTAGCAACGCCCATTCTAGATTTAAAATGAGTGAACATCTTTTATCATCATTTTTTCCATTAGGTTGACTAAATCCTCCAACACAAGGATCACTTGGGAAATTCAAAAAGCCTTTTTTGCCAAACCAGCAGGAGCAATTCCCAAACATTCCATCGTTTGTAAAAAATAGGTTTCATTTCCGTATCCTTTTCTTTCAAAAATTCATCCATAAAGGTCATTGGAGAACCTCCGTCCTTTAAGGCAGAGTAGATTTTGAAAGTAAAAGCAAGCTTAAGAGTCCTTATAGATTCGACATCTTTCAATAATTTCTTCCTCCGCTTGTTGTTGCTAAACAATCTATGGTCTAGCCCAAAGGAGAATGGCGTGGTTGAGAATGTTGTGGATTCTGCTGTTGCCTTGGAGATTCTTCTTCCACATTCTAGTCAAAATGCGTAAGACCCTCACGCATATGTTGTGGTCCCCTGCTTGCAATCCTTGAGGACTTTCTTTGGGAAGACATTATCACAGTCTTTGAGAGAATTTCCAAGCTCGATTTACGAGAAAGATAAAAACTTTAAGGATTAAACTAGAGAGAAAAAGTAAGAAAGTGAAGTTCTGTGCTTATAGGGTTTGTGAGTAAAAATGAAGAAGAAAGATAGTATATAAAGCAATCGAAACAAGGTATACGGATCGTCATAAAAAAAAGCATTTTCAAAAAATAACTACATTTTTTAAGATAGATAACTGCCATCTCAAAAAAGATAACTTCCTTTTCGAAAAAGAATAATTGCTACAATTTCAAAAACTTGGGAAAATAAAATCAATCAATTGCAGATTAATAAACAATCGTACCTTTTTTAGTTTTTATCCAAAAGATAAATCGCTAGAACTGAAATGACTTACGGTCGTAATTTTTTATCTTCTAAGTCTGAGCATTTTTAGACTTTTATCCTTAAGTCTGAGCTTCATCAGACTTTAAGATATTAAGTCTGGATCAAATAAACTCAAATAGACTTTTCTCCAGTAGCTTTGTAAAAATGTCCGCCAGCTGATTCTTTGAGTTAATGAATTGAATCAAGATTTCTCCATTTTGAATATGGTCTCTAATAAAATAATATCGAATCTCTATATGATTTGCTCTTGAATGAAGAATTGGATTCTTTGTGAGATTAATCATGCTGGTGTTTTCACATTTGATCTCAATGCATGAGTCTTCGATTCCAAAGTCTTTTAGTTGTTGTTTTATCCATAAGATTTGAGAACAATAACTTCCAAGAGCCACATACTCTACTTCTACTGTTGAAAGAGTCACAGTACTTTGCTTCCTTGAAAATCAAGATATTGTCCTGTTACCAAACAATTGACAAGTGCCCGAGGTGCTCTTTCTATCAACTCTGCATCCTACTAGATCTACGTCTAAGTATCCAAGAAGAGTAAATTCTCATTCTTTAGGATACCATAGACCTAACTTAGAGGTTGTTGCAACGTATTTAATGATGTGTTTCGCAATACTTAGATGAGATTCTTTAGGATCTAATTGAAATCTAGCACAAATGCAAACACTAAACAAAATGTCAGGTTTAGAGGTAATAAGATAAAGAAGTGAACCAATGATACTCCTATACAGCTTCTGGTCAATTTTCTTTCCTCCTTCATCTTTGTCCAGCTTCAAAGAACTTGACATTGGTATATCAGTCTTTTTGCAATTCTCCAAACCAAACTTTTTAACAAGCTCTTTAGCATATTTTTCTTGGTAAATGAAAATTTCTTCCTTCAATTATTTCACTTGTAGTATGAGAAAGGAGGATAGTTCACCCATCATGCTCATTTCAAATTCATCCTGCATAGACTTAGAGAATTTCTTGCACGGATTCTCGTTAAGTGATCCAAAAATAATATCATCAACATAAATTTGAACAAGTAAAAAAAAAAAATTACTTTCTTTTTTTAATAAACAGAGTAGTGTCCACTTTTCCTTTAACAAAGCCATTTTGGATTAAAAACTTACTTAATCTGTCGTACCAAGCTCGAGGTGCTTTCTTTAAAACCTATATAGCTTCTTTTTCAGTCTGAATACAGAGTCTAGTTTCCTTAGGTCTTCAAAACCGGTAAGTTGTTCCATATAGACTTCTTCTTGGATAAATCCATTTAGGAATGCACTTTTGATATCCATTTAGAATAACCTGAAATTCTTATAACAAGCAAAAGCAAGTAATAATCTAATTACTTCTAACCTTACTATTGGTGCATAAGTCTCATCATAGTCTATCCATTCTTCTTGCGTATATCCTTTGGCCACGAGTCTTGCTTTATTCCTTATAACTTTTCCTTTTTCGTCCAACTTGTTCCTGAAAAGCCATTTAGCTCCAATAACAGATTTACCTTTTGGTTTAGGTTTAGGAGTTAATTCCCAAACATCGTTAACACTGAACTACCTAAGTTCTTCTTACATAGCTTCAATCCAGCTTTCATTAGTTAAAGCTTGTTTTATGCTTTTGGGTTCTATTTCAAAAATAAAAGTCACAGCGCTAGACTCTTCATGCCTTTTGGATCTTGTACGAATCCCTTCTTCAGTGTCACCAATAATAAGTTCTTTAGGATGACAGGACTTGTGCTTTCAGTTACTGGTTGGTCTAACAGACTGCTGAACTTTTTCTTTAGTTGATTATTCAACATTCGTTCGTTGTTGACCTTCTGATGTCTAAGCTACTTCCGGGGAATTAGACTTTGTAGAGTCTGGAATAGGTTCAGATTCTTCAAGTTGAGTCTGAATCGATTGATTTTGTATAAGGTCTTGAAATTTGACATTCATCGATTCTTTCACAGATTTAGTCTTTTTGTTGTATATTCTGCAAACTTTGCTGGTGGTTGAATATTCAAGGAAGATTCATTCATCTAATTTTTCTTCAAACTTATCAATTCAATCATTTGCATTTTTTAATAAAAAACATTTGCAACCAAACACATGAAAATAAGACACAATGGCTTCTTTCCTTTGAACAACTCATGGGGAGTTTTCTCTAGAATAGGCCTTAAGAAAACTCTATTAATGATATAACATACCGTAGAAACTGCTTCAGCCCAAAAACGAGAAGAAATATTGCTTTTAATTAAAAGTGTTCTAGCCATTTCTTGCAACGATCTATTCTTCCTTTCCACAACTCAATTATGTTTGGGAGTGTATGGAGAGGAGAACATATGCTGAAAACCATATTCATCACAGAATTTAGCAAAGTCTTGATTTTCAAACCACCTCCATGGTCTGTTCGAATGCTTAAAATAACATACACTTTCTCATTCTGTACTTTCTTGGCAAACTTTAAAAAAATAAGAGAATGTTTCAGACTTACTTGCTAGAAAGTAATCCAAGTAAATCGTGAATAATCATCAACTATTACTAGGCAACATCTCTTTCCACTAATGCTTAGAGTTCTAGTTGGTCCAAAGAGATCCATGTGCAAGAGCTACAACACACGATTAGTGGAAACTTAATTTATTGGTTTAAAAGAACTTATAACATGTTTTCCCAACACACATGGTGTGCATAATTCAGATTTTTGGTATGTTAGGTTGGGTAGTCCACGAACAAGCTTCTTTGAAGAGATTTTGGCAATTTGCTTTATGTTGATATGGCCAAGTTTTCGATACCAGAGATTAGCTTCTTCTTAAATTGAAATTAGACATTGAGATTTTTCTGATTTGATATCCAAAAGATAGATGTTCCCATGTCTTCGCCTCGTGAAATTTTGAGAGAAGTCTTTACTGGTTCCTGAACATATTTCTTCTTGAAAATTGATTTTGAAACCTGTGTCACACAGTTGACTTATGCCGAGTAGATTGTAATTTATTCCTTCTACCAAGGAGACGTTGTTGATTGTCAGGCTTCCAATCTTTACTATTCCGCATCTAACAATTCTTTCTTTGCTATTTCCACCAAAAGAAACTTTTCCTCCATTTGTTTGGATGAACTTTATAAAACAACTTGAATCTCCTGTCATATTTCTTGAGCATCCATTATCCAAGTACCATTTGACATTTTTCTTAATAGTGACGTGCATTTAAAAAAGAAACTCAAGCTTTCTTTGGTACCCACATTTTCTTGGGTCCAATGGAGTTAGTGTAATATACAATCTTTGTCCAATCCTTCTTAACATTTCTCCAAATCATAGGACATTATTTCTCAAAGTTTTCTAAACTGTTGCACGTAGAACATTTAAGAGTACTACGGCCAACAAGTTTTACAAAGATTTTTTGAATATGATTTCTATAAAAGGCTTTTGTAGGTATTTGTTTGATTCTTTCATTTACTTTTGGAAAATCTATTAGAGGAATGATTTCATAATCCCAAGCCTCATTTGTTAAAGTAAGGTCTTTGTGCTAAAAGAATCTTTTCCAATTTCTCAGATCCTATAGAAAACCTTTTTGAAATACTTGAAATATCATTTTTCAAAAGTGTATTTTCTTTTGAAAGAGAGTCTGCATTTTCTTTTAAAGTAATAAAACTTTTATCTAAATTTTCGAACTTTTCTTTCCAAACAATCTCCTGTCGCTTCAGTGTAGAATTTTCCTTTTTTAGCTTGGAAATCCTCCTAAGAGAGGTTTTGAGATTAAGACAAAGTTTATTAATATATTGCGAGACTTTAGTAGGAACTTTTAAATTACTTACCTTGATTTCACTGTTTGAGTCTAAGTCCGTATCTATCTCTGAGTCTGAATTTGATTCTGATTTTGCCATTAAACAAATATTAGCATAATCATTATCACTCTATTTGCATTCAGTATCACTCCAAGTTTTTGCTTTGAGTGCATTTCTGTATTGTTCAGCTTTCCTTTCTTTTTCTTCAGCAATGGACAGTTGGGTCTGATGTGTCCATTTTTCTTACATTCAAAACAAATCACATCTTTATTGGATTCATCGTCCTCAGCTGATTTATTTTGAAACTTTTGAGAGCTTTGTTTCTTCCAATTGAATCTTCTTCTCTTTTTGTTCAGTTTTCTGAACCTTCTTATCATGAGAGCAAGCTCTTCATCATCAATATCGTCTTCATAATCTGTAACATCAAAGTTATCATTAGATTTTAAAGCAATAGATTTTTTACCTTTGGGATTTTCTTCTTCATTGATTTGCTCTACTTCATTAGGACTGAAGAGTGCCAACCAATTTATCAACAGAGAATGGCATAATCCTTTGTGTCTCCTTATTGAAGTCTTTACGTGATTCCAATCTTTGGAAAGTCCACGCAACAGTTTGTTAACCTTCATGGGTCCTGAGATTGGTTGACCTTAATACTTAAGACCATTCACGATTTTTGTAAAACGACTAAACATATTAGTGATAAATTCTCTTGGTTTCATCTTGAAAGCTTCATATTGACCGAGCAGAATATTGATCTTAGTTTCTTTCACTCGATTAGTTCCTTCATAGGTAATGTGCAGCCTATCCCAAATTTCTTTAGATGTTTCACAAGAAGATATTATGTTATATTCAGTAGGAGATAATGCACAATATAAGCAATAAATTGCTTTTGCATCAATAGCTTGTCTTTTGGTTAACTCTTTTCGAGTCATCTTGTCAGCCTTTGCAGCTTCTTTCCCTCTTTCTGAGACTGTTGTAGTTTTAGGAATGATTCCTTTGTCTACCACATCCCATTCCAGATGATCTTTTGATCTTAGGAATGCTTTCATCTTGTTTTTCCATATACTGTAAGGCGGTCTGGTGTTGCTTTGCCCTTCAACCAAACCTAGAGCCAAAATACTAGCCATGGATCTTTAACTCTGAAGTAAAAACACTTCAATTTAAATGAGTACACAAGCTCGGATACCAATTGAAAGTGCTAGTGTTACCACCTAGAGGGGGGTGAATAGGTGTAAAAAAAAATTCTGCAATATGTAGTGAAAACCTTTACTTTTAACCTGAGTCTGAAGAGCAGTAGACTTTGAGTGAGATTAAGCTTTAACAGTTAAATAGAACTACGAACAAAATAAAAGAGTTTAGGGAAGAGAATAAGAACATCAGGTTTATAGTGGTTCGGCTTAAACCAAGCATACGTCCACTCTTCTGCACTGACAGCCCACCGGATGAATTTCACTATGAATCAAAAGAGTTGTTACAGTATCACGTCCTTGATTCCACAGTGTAGAGACTCTGCTACAGTTCCACAAGGCCTCACAAATATCTAAACTCTCTTTTGAGTGCAAATTTACGCTCAACAATTGAATCGGCAAAGAACAATGAGTTTCAGACTTTGGAATTTATCTATCACACACACACTCAAATAATTAAAGCGTCTTCCTTATATACTCCTCTATGCCTTCATAATCATTGACACCTTCCAAAGGAGTTCTTCCAATCTACCCGTTGGACAGAATCAATTAGGGAGATCTCGAGTTACTTAAAGAATGTGATGAAAGCCCACCAATCCTACTCACCCATACAATTAGAATCTAGGTTTCCATAAGTAGAACCTTCCAAGTATACTTCGCCAATCAACGGATCCAAATTATTCGAATTAATTTCAAAACGAATAATAGATCTTAAGATGCTATCTCTAGCTGTGAGAACTTCTTTAGCCGCTTGAATCAAAACCTTAAAGAAAAACTCGCATTTAGTTAAGTCTTCTTTGTTGGTCTAAAAATTGCCAATGAGGGCTAACTTTAAATCTTGAGTCTAGCGGTTTTCAGATTTTGACGAAAGAGTCTGTAAGTCTTCAGACTAGACTAATATAAATATTTTGTCAGCTTCAAAACAAATAAGTTTTCTCCAACAGAATCATCACACGATAACTCAAAATTACCGAGCACTGTATCCATCATTGTACAACAAATAGGTCCTCACTTCCCTACACAAGTATATGTTGATTAATCTTACCTTAGTACATGAGCTTCACAAAACCAAAGAAGACATTAGTACTACTCACCTGGGGATGCCCCAAAATCAAATAACACACGTTATGTGATCCTTCGATCTTGTGGTCCAGGCATTATAAATAAGCTTGGTGGGTTGCCTGCGGCATGAACACAAAAAGGCCTCTCACTCCTTTCTTCTCCTTCTCCTTCTTCTTTCCTCTTTTCTTTTGCTGTCCGAACGTGGGCTTTCCTTTCCTTTTTATCTCTTCTCCTTTTTGTTTTCTTTTTCTTTCTTTATTTAAAGTGGGTCCCACCACCTTTTCTTTAACCTAATAAAAAAATCTCAAATATTACAATTTGAATAGCCAAACTGTAAGAAGAAGAGCCTCAAATTAAACTAATTGAAGGAGAGGAGGACAAAATCCAGCCCTAATTGCATTGGCAAGTTCTTCATGTGCTCTCCATTAATAGTCCATTCGTTGGTGTTATGCTCGACGAAAAATTGAATCTAAGATCCCACGCTTATGGCATGACCTCCAATACAATCGCAGCGTCAAGTAGGAATCAAATATAAGGCTCTCCTCCTCAGCTCTCGCATGGATCTCCCTCTGTTCTCCGAACCTTCCTCGTTCGATTCTCACGGCCGTGTGAGAGAGAGCACACTTGACCAGCCCCACCTCCGGTCCTTCACCGCTGCGACGTCACCTCCTCCGCCACCGGAATGCTGCCACCGCCAAAGATGTTGAGAGCACAGTTAGTTCTCTCTCGCTCTTTCTTTCTCCAAGAACCAGCCTCCCTCTAGCTCACCCTCTCTCGAGCTTGCTCTTTCTCTCTGTGTGGCTCCCACGAGCAGCTCTCACCGTCTCCTTCTCGAGCAGCGCTCGCTATCTCTGGTTTTCAGCCGAACCCCTCAAGAAGCAATCCTCGCCCTGCCTTTCCATCTGTTTTCAGCTGATCAAGAAGCCCTCTGGAGCTCACTCCCTATTTCTCTCCCGATCTCACTCACCGGATCTCTCTCTCTTCTCTCCTCTCCCCCGGTTCTCTTTCGAGCTTGAGGAAATATTCAGTGGTTTGCTCTTGCCACATCATCAGCTAACGTGGCGAGCATCATTTTGCTTCCATCCAATTACAGCTTGACACATATTTGCCAATATAAAATTAAGGGAAAAAGCCACGAAAAACCCTGAACTTTGCTCAAAGTGACACATTTACCCCAAACTTTCTAAATCGTGACACATTTACCCCATCAAGGGCATTTTTGTCTTTTTATTCTGTTTTTTCCTTTTTCTTTTTTTCTTCTTCTTCCCCTCCGCCATGGCCGGCGGGAGGGAAGCCGACGTCCGGCGACCTCGCCGGCGTCGGGCAAGGGTGACACCCTCGCCGGCGACGGGCAAGGACGGCCCTCGCCGGATCGGCGAGGGCGGTGACACCCGCCCGACGCAAGTGAGGGCGGCCCTCGCCGGCGACGGGCGAGGACGGCCCTCGCCAGATCTAGCGAGGGGGAGACACCCTCGTCCGACGCAGCGAGGGGCGGCCCTTGCCGGCGACGGGCGAGGACGGCCCTCGCCGGATCTAGCGAGGGCGGAGACACCCTCGCCGACGCAGCGAGGGCGGCCCTCGCCGGCGACGGGCGAGGACGGCCCTCGCCGATCTGGCGAGGGCGGGGACACCCTCGCCCGACGCAGGCAAGGGCCGTCCTCGCCCGACGCAGCGAGGGAGGCCCTCGCCGGCGTCGGGCGAGGACGGCCCTGCCGGATCTCGGCGAGGGCATCCTCGCCCGACGCAGCGAGGGCGGCCCTCGCCCGAGGCCGGCGAGGGCGGCCCTCGCCGGATGCCGGCTTCCCTTCGCCGGCCAGCCGGTGGAGGGGAGAGAAAAGAAAAATTAAAAGTAAAAAAAAAATTAAAAAAATTTTTAAAAATGAAAAGACCAAAATGCCCTCTAATTTTGGGGTAAATGTGTCACGTAACGAAAAGTTCGGGGTTTTTCACGTCACAAAAAGAGTTTGGGGTAAATGTGTCACGGTTGGCAAAGTTCGGGGTTTTTCACGTCACAAAAAAAGTTGGGGGTAAATGTGTCACTTTGGGCAAAGTTCAGGGGTTTTTCATGGCTTTTTCCCTAGAATTAAATAAAAAATAGAAATTATCTCATTCCACCACTGTCTCTCTCTTCCTCCTCTGTCTGTTCCTCCTTTGTCCACACCACCAGCTTGACCGAGTCACCCTCTCCGTCATCTTCCTCAATTCGTCTTCGGCTTCGTCTTTCTCCCAACATCTGTTCGTCTTCATCTTCGGGTCACCGGCCAGATTTGGTTGCTTCGTCTTCCTGCTGTCACCATGGTAGCTTGGGGTGAAAATATTACCTTTTACTTTTTAGTTTTCTCCCCGACCACCTCACCGCTCGGGGAGAAAGTATTCATGGCTTCATCTTCCTCCCAGCGTCTGTTCGTCTTTGTCTTCCGCCATGGCCAGATCTGGTCACTTCGTCTTCCTCCCAGCATCTGCTCGTCTTCATTTCGCTGCAAGCGAAATGCTCAGAGAATCGCTGGGCGAGATACTGGTCAAGTTCTATCCATTCGCAGGGAGACTCGTTGCGGGAGTGACAGGAAGATGGCAGTGAGATGCACGGGAGAAGGTGTCCCATTCGTCGAAGCGATGTCGGAGGACGACATCGGAATGCTGGGCGACATCAGCATCATCAATCTGCCAATGCTGCGAAAACTCATGAACAACAGCGATGGAGCCCAAACCATATTGGAAAAAACCTTTGCTGACAGTGTAGGTAATGTTTTTATAATACTGGTTCACTGAGTAACTTCTTTTTATTAGAGGGCCCGTTTGAATATGACCTACTTCTGTACATCCCCGCTTACAGTTTATCGTATAATCCAGGTGACAGCGTTCAAGTGCGGAGGGATCACCCTCGGCATTCTCATGGATCACGTCGTCGTCGATGGTAAAGCCCTCACGGACTTCATAACTTGTTGGACTGATGTGGCTCGAGCCAAGCCGCTTTTGATTCGTCCCTTTCTCGATCGATTGGTACTGTGCCCGAGGTGACCTTTCCCCCACCACGAGTATGCTCCGATGGATCGGCGTCCCGAATGCATAGTCAACCTCCAAACGAAGCCCCTTGTTTACAAATCATTCTGCTTTGAGCCACTCACTCTCGTAAAACTCAAGAAAGCGTCCACAATCACAACCAACGATGGCTCCTCTATAGTCCCTACGAGCTTTGAAGTCATATCGGAGATCGTGTGGATTTTGTGAATTAAGGCTCTCAGAATCGATCCCCATGAAACAGCAAAGCTTCTCATTGCAGTCAACAGTCGGTCCAAGTTCAACACGCCGTTGCCGAGCGGCTACTTCGGGACTGTTCTTGTTTGGTCCTATGCAGAGTGCAGAGCGAGTGAACTGATTCACAAGCCCTTCTCGTTTGCTGTCCAGACTGTGCACGAGGCGCTCCGATGCGTCACCGACAGTTACATACGGTCGTCCGTTGACCACATCGAGATGAACACGGTCGTGGTCGATCGTGAGGGCAACACTTGCTGCATCAGCAAGTGGAGTCGGCTCCCTTTCTACAAGAAGATTTCGGGTTGAGGCCGTTCCAAGTGGCACCAGCTACTGTACCCCCACAACGTCGTCTAGGTCTCTTCTCATAGCGCAGAGAGCGATAAGTTGGTCGCGTCACTGGGGCTTCCTCGCGATGCCATGGATGTTTTTGCAAAATTGATTCAGTCTGAGCTCGCACTGAAAAGCAAGTTTTTAGCCTCATATATGAAAATGAGTACATGTGTTCGTTTTGGTAGACATGGGTGAAGTCTGAGGACTATCGCAGAGCCTGTTGGGCTGCTTATGTCTAATGTATTATGTGATACACATCCATCAATGAAAAAAGGGAATGTTAGAGAAACAAATGTCAATTCATGAAAAAGTAAAAAGGCAATGTTAATTACATTATAGCCAAAGGTTTCACGTATCCACTAGTGTAAAATTATTAAAACACATTGGTGGTCTATGCTCTATTTCTTTTTATAAAATAATCGATTCACTACATGACAAGGCCAACTCTTTTGAGTGCCCTATTTATTCGTCCATCAATTTTACCACATTATTTTTGTAATCCCTTTTTTAGCACTATCTATATATTTTTAGCATTTGGAAGAGTATTGATGGATTGTCTTTTCTTCATGCTATATATTATCTGTTGAGGTATACGTGTGAGCATATTACAAGCAATATTCCATCTTTGGGCGACTAAATAGGGATTGACCAATTAATAAAATCTAGTTGAATTATAATTTATTACTTAAGACTCTTAAATAAAAGTAATCAAATGACATTATATGTCGATGGGTTCAAATTCCAGAAGACATTCCTTGAAGGAACTTAGAAGGCTGGAGTTTTGAAGAGCTCTAAAAATTTAAGAGGTTGGGGATTTGAAAACTTTGGTACGTGAAACTTGCACGATAATAAGGTAAACTTTTTTGTTTCTATCGAGTAGTTTCAACTTTGTGAATTGTGCTTGATGTGATCCATCCATAAATTCTTTGTTGGGAAGTGTTGATGTGGCACTTACTCCATAAGTGATGATACGTTATGCTATGACCATTGGTTTTGAAAAGTCACTTTACTTTTTTGTTTCCTCCCCCTCCCCCCTCAAAAAAAAAAAACATTAGACAAAAATACTTGGGCCATGTCATTTTTGCACAAGTCCATTTAATGAGCAACACGTGTCCTATTTGAGCCCACATGTGAGAAATGCTTTCTCCTATCTCTTTCTCTCTCATGTGATCCTCTACTCTTTGTTCTCTCTCCCCCTCTCCTGCAAACCACGCCCTAGTTAGTTGCCTTCACCATCGTTTCATTGACTATCCCCACTCCAACGATGGCTCCACTATTGAGGTTGTCCACTGCCCCTACGGCCACTGCCCGGGTTCAAGAACAAGCCCAAGTCTCATATTGCCATTACCTGCAACCTCGAGCCCTCCTTCAACCATTGCCTCCTTGAGGTCCCTTGCGGCTCCAATATCATCCCCTCCCTCCACAGGTCATCCACTGCCCACACGAGTCCAAGAATAAGCCCAAGCCCCCCTATTGTTTGCGACACCAAGCCTTCTCTTAGCCCCTACATCCTCGAGGTCTCTCGTGGCTCCGATGTCATCACCCTCCCTCCACAACTTCTAGATCTAGATTGAGCCCTCGTCGAATCTAGGGAAAGCAACTCTCACCTATGGTTGGTCGCCGACTATGGCCAAGCACTGGCTGCAAGCCAAAGGGAAAGAAAGGATAAAAAGGAAAGGAAAATAAAGGAAGAAATGGTGTGGAAGAGAAACAAGAGGTGCATAAGAAAGGAGAGATAAAGGGAGAGAGAGGGGGGCTTTCAAAATTTTTGACATGTGTCACTCTTTAAATAGACTTGCATAAAAATGAGGCATCCCACTTGTACCCCCAATAATTTCTCAAGACTATCTCTGCCTATTGCCGACAACCACCACTACTTAACTTTGTTGATTGACCTTGAACGAAGGTTGTGACCATTAATTGAGGTCCCGCTGCAAATACTGACGATGGTAGACGATGGCAACAAGGAAGAAGGTGATGGAGCGTTTGTGGTGGAGAAAGAGTTTGGCAAAACATACGAGGAAAGAGAACATGAAAAAGAAAAATAGAAAGCACATCCTTTAATTTATTCAAGTTTCCTTTGGTAATCCTTCTCAACACTTTTGCCGAATAGGCGAGTCACATGTGAACAAGCAGGCCGTGTTGATACACATTAGTTCAAGTCACATTTCATACTCAATTGAACAAGGACAAAAGTTCAGGTGATACTGAAGGAGACAAAAATTCATGCTCCTCTAGTGCCGATACCTCTTTTGTGTATTGGAGCAAGTAGTGCATAACACAATAAATAATGGTTTTATTATAGCCAAGTCTCATGATATCGCAAGTACCTGAACTTTCTTCCCCCTTAGAATGTTGTACTCAAATCTTGTGGTCAATCAAGTATCTCAGCTTTTCAAATTAGGCTCAATGTGAAGTCTCTGTTAAGTATATCATTATGTCATGTGATTTTGTTGGCATGCCTTGCTTACTCGATGCCATTTAAGATCAATTGGTAACATGGCTCACTCACTTAGAAAATTGTGTCATTCTTATTTAGGCATTGTGTGATGAGAAGGCAAAGAGTATGTCTCGATTGTAGAGGCATTATCACAAGAGATCACTTTAAAAAATATTAAATGCAAAGTCTTCAGCTCATACACACCGAAGGCATTTTCAGATAGATTCGAAGTACTATTTTCCTCAAATGTTGCACATTGTAAATTTGATTATTATAACATTTAATGAAACCAAGAACTAATCTTGTTGAGGATTGGACGAGTGACTAGTCATATATTTTTTATGATTTAAATGAAATTAGTTAGTTTTGATACTGAATTAGGAACAGTATTAATTAATTGGACATATGTAAAATGCGATAACGACATCACACCCACAAGCTAAAAGAAAAATGGAATTTTGGGGGCGACGCCCAACCTAAGAAAGATAGACTCCCTCGAGAAGCCTATTTAGGGTGCATTTGGTAACATTCCTGTTCCGGGGAACAATTTTGAACATAAATAGTTTTTTTTTTCCTGTTCCAATGAACAATTTCTGAGTATAAGAATGCACTTGCTAATTGCAAAAAATTCTACTCCAATAATAGAAATGCATTTGGTAAACTTGTATAATTCTTTTGTTTCTTTTAATTTTTCAATATTTTTATTATATTTTTCCTTTTTTTTCTTCTTTTTTCTCTTCGGTCTTCCTTTTGGCCAGTCGCCGGCCTCGACCATGGTCAGCAACCGATCGACGAGGGTCGGTGGCCTCATCGGGCCATCGCCAAGTCGGCGTCACCCAATGGTGGCCCAGCGAGACCAAGCCTCGCCGATGGCTAGGCGAGCTTGGCCTCGCCAAATTTGGGCAAGCTCGAGCTCACCCAGCCAAGGCAAACTCGAACTCGCCCAACCAAGGTGAGGCCAAGCCTTGACGGCTGGGGCGAGGCTTGAGCTCGCTAGGCGAGGGTAAGGCCGACCTCGTGTCGCCCGGGTGAGGCTCACCGGAGACCGGCAACGCTCCGGCAAGGTCGCTGGCCCTCGATGGCTGGTCGTCGGCCATGGCCGAGGCAAGCGATCGGCCAAAAGGAAGAAGAAGGAAAGAAAAAAGAAGAAGAAAAAAGAGAAGAAGAAAGAACTATTTCTCGGAATTGTTCTCGAGAACAAGAAACAACTTTTTTCTACTTCTTGTTTTTGTTCCAAATCTATTCCCGGAAACAAAACAAAACAAAAATTGTTCTTGGGAACAAAAGTTTTACCAAACACGTTTTTGTTCTTTTTTTGTTCTTCATAACAAAAGAACGGAAACTTTTGTTTAGGGGAACAGAAACAAAAATAAACAAACGGAACCTTAGCCAACTTAATTAGCAAATTCCAAAATGCACTTAGCCAAGAGGAGAAA
Source organism: Eucalyptus globulus (assembly GCA_014182545.1). Taxonomy (NCBI): domain Eukaryota; kingdom Viridiplantae; phylum Streptophyta; class Magnoliopsida; order Myrtales; family Myrtaceae; genus Eucalyptus; species Eucalyptus globulus. The sequence goes on from CM024723.1 coordinate 12,447,049, forward strand.
CAACATAGTACATTACATACACCTTGGTATACAAAATTTGCAATGGACATATGTACTGTTGGAAAAATATGACTTTGAATTTGGTAGAACAATTAAGTCAGATCAAGTAATCAAGTTGAATTTTGAGGCATGAGATCATTTTCTTTAAGGATTTATATGCCCTACAAAGTTGCTAACGGTCACCGGCAAATTTCCTCTATGATACAACAAAGTCTTAAATGAGAGTACTAGATAACAAATCTAGTATTTCTCTAGAATCTCTCTAAGAAACAAATGAAAAGATGGCTGAAAGTTTTTTAGAGAGAAGTCTCAAAAATGATCACACTCATTTCTTCTTAAAACTGACATGTATATATAAAACATTCTTAAATAAACAACTCTTTGTGAAAGGTTGTAAAGAGAACAAATGTATCCTTTTGAAAATTGCCTAGATGAACAAAGGGGTCCATTCGTAAACAGTTAAAAAACGAACAAATGCAACCCTTCGGGAAAGGTTGCAAACTGAACAAGTATATTTTTCAAAGGTTGTCTTGAAAAGAAACAAATAAAAATTTGGAATAATAAAAAATTATTATTATTTAATAAATAAAATTTCGAAATTATTATTTATTAATTTTTTTTAATTTCTGAAAATTCTCAATAAATTAAAAAAAAACATTGAATTGATTAAAGTTAATTAGATAACTGCACGAAATAAAAAAATAAAAATAAAATAACAAAGGGATTAGTGCTAATTAAATTGTGCAAAATAATCGCGCCAAAAATCGCGTACCTGCACGCGAATATGGTGAGGTCTAGCCCATACCCAATCATCTCTTTAGGTACACTAAAGAAACCATACACTTATTAATTGACCCACTTCCTCCCACTTTTCCTATGTAGGACAAGAAAAATGCACTTAGTTTGTTTTTACAAACAAAAACTTCCAACATGCACAAGCCTTTGGGCCCCTTTTAGGGTGCAAAGTCAGACGTTCTCTATGAAGTGGGTTGATAACTTGGTGTTGGACAGCTTCATACTGTAGCGTCGCAAGCCAAAGCTCCGTCGGTTATTGATGCAGCCATGGGGCGCACAATGGCGAGCTGGTAAATGGGGATCGCACGACATGCCTACCGTCAGCTGGCAAGCAAGTCAATGAAAGTGAGTAGAGCATCAAGACTCAAGTTTAGATTCAAGAGGTAAGAGGCTTAGCACTGTCTAGAATAAGAGATCGATACTTACGCGTGATTCATGAGTTTTATGAGGATCACATCTTGGAATTTGCGAAGGGAGCAAGAAGAGGTTGTCATTTTCTCTTTGGAATTGGGTCTTCAAAGTCATTTTCTCTTTGGAATGCATATCGTATTGAAATTATTAATGCATGGAACCCACATAGCTGGGTGACCTAGGGCTTAGCCACAAAGACCCGCGATTCAGTCCATCAATCTCCTAGGTCACGCGACCCAAAAGTCGCCCAAGGTCCGGCGATGGTCACTAGGGTCAGGCGACCCTTTGGCGGCGGTCACCGACATGTTGCCGGCACACGCGACCCCTTGGCCGATAGTCGTCGGCCTCCAATCGGCTTTTCCACCGGAGAAGATGAACAATGATGAACAGTAACCGGAACTTGCATTTTGAAAATGCAAGTTCCCAAAGGACCTTTAGACCTACTTTGGACTAAGGGCCCTTAGAGTCCTTTGGAAATGCAATTGCATCTTACCAAAGTCACCCAAAAAAATCGAACTAAACACGTTTGCATTTGGCCAAGGGACTTTAGAGTCCCAAAGCTCATTCCTAAAGCCGAACCAAACGAGGCCAAACTTCCAACATTTACAAGCCTTTGGACCCCTTTGAGGGTGCAAAGTCAGACGTTTTCGATCAAGTGGGTTGATAACTTGGCATTAGACGGCTTCATACTATGACGTCGCAAGCCAAAGCTTTGTCGATTACTGATGTGGCCATGGGCGCGCAATGGTGAGCTGGTAAACGAGGTTCGCACGACGTGCCTATCGTCGGCTGGCAAGCAGGTCAATGAAAGTGAGTAGAGCATCAAGACTCAGGAGGTAAAAGGCTTAGCACTATCCTGAATAAGAGATTGGTACTTACGCGTGATTCATGTGTTTTATGAGGATCACATTTTGGAATTTGCGAAGGGAGCGAGAAGAGGTTGTCATTTTCTCTTTGGAATTAAGTCTTACAAAGTCATTGTCTCTTTAGAATGCATATTATATTGAAATTATTAATGCATGGAACCCACATAGCTAGGTTGACCCAGGGCTTGAACGTGAAGACCCGCGATTCAAGCCATCAGTCGCCTTGGTCGCACGACCCAGGCGTCGCCTGAGGTCCGGCGATGGTCACCAAGGTCAGGCGACCCTCAGGTGGCGGTCGCTGGTGCGTCGCCAACAGGCACGACCCTTTGGTCGGCGATGGTCGGCCTCCGATCGGCTTCTCCACCGAAGAAGATGAACAGTGATGAATAGTAATGGGAACCTGCCTTCCGAAAATGCAAGTTCCTAACGGACCTCTAGACCTACTTTGGACTAAGGTCCCTTAGAGTTCTTTGGAGATACAATTGCATCTTGCCAAAGTCACCAAAAAAATCGAACCAAATGCGTTTGCATTTGGCCGTAGGACTTTAGAGTCCCAAAGCCAAACCAAACGGGGCCAAACTTCTAGCATGTACAAGCCTTTGGACCCCTTTGAGGGTGCAAAGTCAAACTGTCACACTCCAAACCTCTAGCGCGCACACATCCCTTGGTGGTCGATAGAAATTGCGACATCCCCAAGACCCATTCCTTTTATTGCACATGTGGAAGCGAATTAACTAATCTCCTGACAACAACATATATAAGATAGAAAAGCTGGACAACAATTTCCCAAATCAAAACACACTTTCAAAACACCTCAAGTTCATATACAGAAGGCCTATCTCAAAAAGAACTACTGAGCCATCTATGCTCCTGACCTTTTTGCTTCAAGCTCCTAGTCCTTCACACTAGCGACCTGAAAATGGTTATACAATAACCAGTGAAATATAAATCTCAGTGAGTCCTCCCCTAAGCCCCAGTTTGTATAGCAACTCAACTCGGGGTATTACTTCAAAACCATCCCACAAACAAACAAACCCTTACTAACAACCAACAATCAATAGTTGATTCGCATGCAACCTTACCCGACATGCCATACCTTGCACGTTATATCTCAGTACAATACACGTAATGCAAATGGCCATTAGATGATGTAGTTCATCAATAACATACGAGTCACATCACAAGTGATCTCACCTAGCTATTGCCATACCCTGCACGTTATTTCATGCGTGTATGCCATAAACAATATGATCCACTCGGGCATCCAATTACTTACGGCCACACAGGCACTCCAATTGCTTACGGCCACACTAGCACGACTTATCATACATTCTAATTGATCACCGCCACACAGGCACGATTATCCCAGACATAGTAATACGGCCACACAAGCATGATCTAAGCGACACAGGCACGTTGTACGCCACACAAGCTCATTCTATGCCGCACAGTCATGTTTTAGCCACATAGGCTCATTCTATGCTACACATGCACGTTCTTATTACCGCCACACAGGTATGGTTGTTGCCACACAAGCATTTCACATAGGAGCATCACCCACCTGACACATAGCGGAGGATGGATTCAACTTAATGATCACGCAAGCAGACCACCACAACTCCATTTTTATCTTTGCGCACTTAGCCAATGCACACCCTTGTATATATACTTTCAAATCATTTTATCTTTTCTCATAATAGCGATCCACTCCAAAGTCCCTTAGACAATTCATTTTCTCCTCTTTGTGGAAAACATGCATTTCATGTGAATGTTTATGCAATAACACATCAAATTCATCTCATAAAATCAACACATATTAATTTAGACACTTTTCACATTCTAGATGAATAGTGCACGTGAACAGTGAATTCCTAGAATTAAATAAATAATAAACTAAACTCAGAAATTAAAAAAAAACATTAATTAAAACAAACAAACAATTAATTAAGCAAAACAAGCTTAATTAAACACATAAGCACAATTAAACAATTAAAGCAAGATTATGATAAATCAATATAATCCATCCATCTAACCACCTATCTTAATGCTAACATAACTTAATTAAATCTCCTAAACTAGAATTAAATCTAACTAAACCAACCCTAAGCAAGTTTAAGCACTAATCGAAGGATTATGAGCTAAACTCACCCGTTAAGCGGGCCAGAGACACAGACGCGGCCGCGATGATGGTGACTATGCTCGGGATCTCAACCACAGTGGTCAAAGGCAGTCCCAAGGCTGAAACAACAGCCACAAGCTTTGCTTCCCTCTAAAATTCTAGAAAACTGACTTGCCAGAGGAGAAATGGAGCTAAACGGGCTTACCGAAGCTCCGACAAGTGGGTGGTTGGCAACCGGTGGCACTTGGGGCTCAAGGGGGACTTGGTGGTGGGTGGGATGGGTGGAGGAAGGATTGAAATGGGAGAAAAATGACTAAAAACGCGAAATAGTGCAGGCTGCAGGCGAACCGACGGATCGGCGACTGGCAACTTCAAGCCGGCATACGGATCGGCCAGGCGGCTCCGTTCGACAAGTGGTAGGGCTCTCCTAAATGGTTTAGGCCTTCTAAGCACGATGGTGGGTGGTACTAAGGTTGATTCTCATGGGAAGGCAATGAACAACTCGAGTTTTTGGAGAAAGGTCAACTAGAGCAAAAACTGGAAAAAGAGAAAACAAGGGAGAGAGATGGTCGAACGGTTTGGGGCTGAAGAGGAGGAGAGAGAGTGATGGGAAAGCTGCCATCAAGGCCTCATTAAGGCCATTCAATGCATGCTTCAAGTCCCTATGCAAGGCATCATCACTTTCTCTTCTCTAGCTTTTTTTCTCCCTATAACTAGGGGCAATTTGGTCATTTCACCTTGCACATTTCCCCATCTGCACTTGGGCTGAAAATGATGGGCGGGCTTAAGAAATGGGCTTGGAAATGAATAGGAATGGCCTCGGGTATTGATTGGGCTCAAATGGGCTTAAGGCTTGGTGATGGGCTTGGAAGAAGAAATAGTTGATTGGGCCCAATGGGCTCACTTGCTTGCCTTAGGCCCACCATGGTGGCCCACCATGGTGGCTGTCCCACCTTAAGCCTAAGGCCCACACTGGCTTGGCCTGGCCCACTTCCTCATGGGCTCGCTTCCTCGGTCCGAAAATCCCTTTTCGAAAAACTCAGCTTAACTGGCTTTGTCAACTAATGAACTAGCTTCATCCAAAGTCTATCCCGAACATTCCCAAACATTTGAAGTCCAATCATGGACTCTCATGCCATGTCAATTTTTCCCACATGTCATTTTGGTACAACTCAGATTGATAGGCGGCTTCGAGGATTCACTTATAACCGACTTGTGCCAAACCATGTTCAAGACATCTTGACATATGGACGTCCTTGACTATATGAATTTGCGGAGAATGGATTCTTATTTCAAAGTACACAATTACTAAGGATCGACATAAGGTCGTTCGTGGGTTCGATAACAGTAAATGGAATCACCCGTCATTCCATTATGTTTTGTTCGCGAATCGACTTCTAGTCATCCTTGAAATCGGCCTGCCTATCTGTAGAATCATCTTCACGCAAGTCTCACGGTCAAGTCGTTTTCCCAGGTCAAGTTCTTTAGTCGTATGAGTTATGTCCTCATTAGCCTTTCCCCTCAAGGTTAGTATCTCAGGAGTGATCAATTCCGAGTGAGATAAACCAACAATGCATTGACAAAATTCACATTCATTCCTCCCTCAGAGGGCTCAAATTTCAAGATGTCACGCAAACATTCTTGATCAAGTGGGTCAATAACTTGGCATTGGATGGCTTCATATTGCGGTGTCGCAAGCCAAAGCTCCGTTGATTACTGATGCGGCCATGGGGTGCGCAATGGCGAGCTAGTAAACGAGGATCGCACGACATGCCTACCGTCGGCTAGCAAGCAGGTCAATGAATGTGACATCCCGATTTTCCTCAATTTTATTTTCAGTCAATTGAGTCGGGCAATTCATATGTGCATGTAGTTCGTCTCTCTGAGTCGGCCACTCACGAGAGGACTGGTCTATTAAGTAAAGCAATGAAGGAATTTTGATGCATCAAACTTGGGGACTGATCACCCTTGGGTCGGATGTAAGAAAATTTCCCTGAAAGCTACCCGGTAGATTAGGCGTGCTGAAATCGCACCAGATTGAATTCAACCATAAAAATTGGGATTAAATTTAGAAGTTGGAAGCCCGGTTATGTCACACATCTTATTAGGATCATGGGATAATGTTTGTGGATTTTAATTGGATTCAGTTAAAAGAGAATTGAAAGGAAAATTGAAGAAATTGGATGTACAAGGATTTGGACCCCGGCAGAAATGATATTGCACCCATTGAAGAATGTTGTGGGAGAGGAGATAGTGGAAGATGACATGGGATGATGTCATGGTGGGCCATTTAGTTGGATTAAAGAAAGAGGAAAAAGAAAAAGAAATGCCCCCTCCTTCTCTCTCCTCCCTCTCTTCTTCCTCTCTCCCCCGTCGCCTCTCTCCTCCATGGTTGCTGTGCGAAGATCAGAAAAATGGCAACGAAGAAGAAGCTGGAGCAGCCATGGCCGTCCGCTCCTGCTCGCACACCGTCGCCGTTCGTCCACCGTTCGCCGCTCCGCTTACCAGCGTGTGCTACTCCGCCTTCTTTCTCCCCCTCCGTTTGCTGCTCGAGATCTAAGATCTAGTCGGACGCCGGGTAGAAGCAGCAGCCAACATCGCCGGGAGTCGTCACTCGCCGCACGCCATCCTCGCCTCGCGCCGTCCGTCGCCGCTCGTCATTCTCGCGATCATTGCTGCCATGCGTCTCAGCCCACCTCTCGCCGAGATCCAGCTCGTCCTCGCCTTCGTGGGCTGCTGTAGGTCGCGGATCAGCCACCTCCGGCCACCGTGAGACCCCACCCGGCCGCCGTGTGCCACCGTCCGAGCTACCACTTCCTTCCTCCGCCGTTCCTCCGCTCGAATCGCCGCTGGACAGCCCTCCTCCGCCCGTGAACAGCAGCTGCAGAAAATGGGTATTGCAGCGGAGTTTTGGCCCATTTTGGCCGCCTTCCCGAGCCCGGATGCTCGGCCCACCTTGAGGAAAGTCGATCCTCGTGTCATCCTCGTTGTTTTGGTTCACTCGGCTCGTTAATCCGGTGAGTTTAACTCACTAAACCTTGATTAGAGGGTTAATGATGCTTTATGGGTGCTTAGTTTATGTTAAGTGTTATTAGGTGGTTAGTTTAATTTAATTAAGTGTAGATTATATTAAGGTGTTTGATTAACTTAAATTGTGTTTAATTTAAGGTTAAGTGAGTGGTTATATTAATATAAACTATGATGTGACATAAAGGAATTTACTTTTGATTTATTTAAATATTTCGAAATTGTTTAATAATTTAATAATATTATATTATTCGAAATTATTAAAATATTATTATTTAATTATTTTCGGAATAAATTTAATTAATTATTAAATTCCGAAAATTTTGTTAGGACCCTAAATTCTCATAATTTCGTGCCGGTTCTTTGTGTAGTCAGATTTTGAAATTAATGATTAGATATTATAAATTGAGTGTGGATTGTGAAACGTATGGATTTTATTTAGAAAATCCTAAGTGTCGAGTTTGGCATTGAAAGTGGATTGTTAATGGTTAATATCGTAATTGGATTATGTGAGTGAAATGTAAAGTATTCAGGGATCGGTATCGAATTGTCGTGTGCTAGTTGAAAGGCTCGAGTCGTAGTAGTGGCTAGGCCGACTGAATCCTTATTCTACTAGAAATGCCATCAAGAGAGTGACGTGGCTCGGGTCGCAGTAGTGGCTAGGCCGACTGGATCCTTATTCTGCTAGAAATGCCGTCAAGAGAATGACGTGGCTTGGTCGCAGTAGTGGCGAGACCGACTAGACCTTTATTCTTCTAGAAATGCCGTCAAGAGAATGACGTGGCTTGGTCGCAGTAGTGGCGAGACCGACTGGACCTTTATTCTTCTAGAAATGCCGTCAAGAGAATGACGTGGCTTGGTCGCAGTAGTGGCGAGACCGACCGGACCTTTATTCTTCTAGAAATGCCGTCAAGAGAATGACATGGCTGGGTCACGTAGTGGCGAGACCGACGGACCTTTATTCTTCTAGAAATGCTGTAATGTTAGTAGATAGCCGACCCGCGAGTAGGCTATGCCCTTGTGTGCCGTTGAATAATAATTGGAATGCGTGCTAAGTGCGATCGTGATTTATATGAAAGTGATGGCGTTCCAATTGTTTGAATTATTATTACTACCTGAGATTGTGTGATACAAATTGTGCTAACTTGCAGGAAGGAATTGAGGCGAGGTAAGTTATCTGTGTGATGTGGCTAGGCCACCCTTGGGCGTATTTTCTTTCTAATAGGAGTTTAGGGGGTTGAACTTGCTGAGACATCATCTCATCCCGGTTGTGGGATTAAAATTTCAGGTCCTTGGTGGACGGAGCGACCAGACTTTGGTTGGCCTTGAGGAGTTGCAGAGGTGAAGTCATAAGATTGGAGAACATGTACAACTTGTAGGTCGTAGGACAATTCATTTTTAAGAGCCGGTCTTTTGTAGACTTTTGGCCGTAGACCTCTGTTTGTAATTATGTTGAATTATGGAAGTGTTATGTTGTGGTTTTGCTTCCTGCTTTTCTATCCCGTATTTTATTGTCAGGGGTTTTATAATACGCTCCGCTTGTGCATTAATTAATGTATGGGGTCGGCGACACTACCTGGGAATGTCGCATTTGCATGACCATGGTGGGATGTTGGCGCGCTCGAGGTTTGGAGCGTGACAATGAAAGTGAGAAGAGCATCAACACTCAAGTTTAGATTCAGGAGGTAAGAGGCTTAGCACTGTCCCGAATAAGAGATCGGTACTTGTGGCAGAAGGCGATGGAAGAAGTATAGCCTTGAAAGAGAATCAAACTTGGGACTTAGTGGCTAAGCCCGAGGAGGTCAAATCCATATCTTGCAAATGGGTTTATAAGGTGAAGACAGGGAATGAAGGGATAGGAATAGGAATTATAGTTCCATTGGAAGAAGGGGCACCTGTGGGAACATCTCTACTGACGAACCATTTCAATAGTACGGGTGCTGCCGTGCCACGAGGCACGACCACGGAAGTAATGAAAAAGAAAATGTTATGTGATGCATGTGTTTTATGAGGATCACATCTTAGAATTTGCGAATGGAGCGAGAAGAGGTTGTCATTTTCTCTTTGGAATTGGGTCTTCAAAGTCATTTTCTCTTTGGAATGCATATTGTATCGAAATTATTAATGCATGGAACCCACATAGCTGGGTTGACCCAGGGCTTGGCCATGAAGACCTGCGATTCAGGCCATCAGTCGCCTAGGTCGCGTGACCCAGGCATTGCCTTAGGTCCGGCGATGGTCGCCAGGGTCGAGCAACTCTCAAGCGACGGTCGCCGGTGCATCGCCGGTGCACACGACCCCTTGGCCGGCAATCGTTGGCCTCCGATCGGCTTCTCTACTGGAGAAGATTAATAATGATGAATAGTAACCAATGTCTAATGTTGTTCATTTCACAAAAATATATTTATTAGGCAATTTGAATTGATTTTAGATCTATTCCTAATATGTGAAGTGATTATGCGAGACACAATTATTATAATAACTAGCAACCAAGGACATCGAATAAATTGCATGGCAAAGTGAGCATTTAACACTAATAAATAAGAAAGATGTCATTTCTAGCTAGACTAAAGGTAAATGTTAAATTATGTCTCGAGTTTGAGCCCTTTAGACAAATACGCATAAGTCTGGCCAAAGAAACAAAGTTCAAGGGAGACTTTATGATGTCTTCAAATTTTGCTCTGCCATTAATCCTATCTCCATGCATAGAAGGAAGAAGCCAATGAAAGCCCTATGAGTGCTTGTCTTGTGGGCATGATTCATGTGTTTTATAAGGATAACATCTTGGAATTTGCGAAGGGAGCAAGAAGAGGTTGTCATTTTCTCTTTGGAATTGGGTCTTCAAAGTCATTTTCTCTTTCGAATGCATATTATATTGAAATTATTAATGCATGGAACCCACACAGCTGGGTTGACTTAAGGCTTGGCCACGAAGACCCGTGATTCAGGCAATCAGTTGCTTGGGTCGCGTGACCCAAGCGTTGCCTGAGGTCTGACGACGGTCGCAAGGGTTGGGCAACACTCAAGCGGCAATCACCGGCGCGTCGCCAGCACGCGTGACCCCTTGGCTAGTGGTCGTCAGCTTCTGATTGGCTTCTCCACCAGAGAAGATGAACAATGATGAATAGTAATCGATGTCTAATGTTGTTCATTTCACAAAAATATATTTATCAGGCAATTTGAATTGATTTTGGATCTATCCCTAATATGTGAAGTGATTATGCAGGTGTACAATTATTTTAATAACAACTAGCAACCAAGGACATCGAATAAATTGCATGGCAAAGTGAGCATTTAACACTAATTAAGAAGAAAGATATCATTTCTAGCTAGACTAAAAGTAAACTGTTAAATTATGTCTCAAGTTTGAGCCTGTTAGACAAATACGCATAAGTCTAGCCAAATAAACAAAGTTCAGGGGAGACTTTATGATGTCTTCAAATTTTGCTCTACCATTAATCCTATCTCCATGCATAGAAGGAAGAAGCCAATGAAAGCCGCATGAGTGGTTTAAGTTCTTTGACTTTTAGGTGGGCAAGTGAAGTCAAAGAAGAGTGATTTGCCTTAGTCGAAAGGGAAAGCATCCACAATCTTCTTCATTAAATAAAGGGAACCACAACTTGCTGCAAATGCATGAAGAAGACTCCTATAACGTTTCCTTCTCTCCAAGAATGAGAAATTCAAAGATGGTGGCCCACCTCATTTCACGGTTACCTTTAAAAATTATAGGCACACGTTTGTTTGACTATTATCACTCATCTCTTCCGCCTCATTAAATGCGTGCCCATGCACATGTACGATTTGCATGCATGCCCATAAATATGATGGACGTCAGTGCCGACTGTGGGCCTGTGTTGTGGGCGTGATTCATGTGTTTTATGAGGATCACAACTTGGAATTTGCGAAGGGAGAGAGAAGAGGTTGTCATTTTCTCTTTGGAGTTGGGTCTTCAAAGTCATTTTCTCTTTGGAATGCACATTGTATTGAAATTATTAATGCATGGAACCCACGTAGCTAGGTTGACCCAGGGCTTGGCCACGAAGACCCGTGATTCAGGCCATCATTCGCCTGGGTAGCGTGAGCCAGGCGTTGCCTGAGGTCCGGCGACGGTCGAAGGGTCAATCGACCCTCAGGCGGCGGTCACCAGCACGTTGCCAGCGCACATGACCCCTTGGCTGGCGATCGTCGGCCTCTGATCGGCTTCTCCACTGGAGAAGATGAACAGTGATGAACAGTAACCATTGTCTAATGTTGTTCATTTCACAAAAATATATTTATCGGGTAGTTTGGATTGATTTTAGATCTATCCCTAATATGTGAAGTGATTATGCGGGTGCACAATTATTATAATAACAACTAGCAACCAAGGACATCGAATAAATTGCATGGCAAAGTGAGCATTTAACACTAATAAATAAGCAAGATATCCTTTCTAGCTAGACTAAAGGTAAACTATTAAATTATGTCTCGAGTTTGAGCCCGTTAGACAAATACGCATAAGTCTCGACAAATAAACAAAGTTCAGGGGAGACTTTGTGATGTCTTCAAATTTTGCTCTACCATTAATCCTATCTCCATGCATAGAAGGAAGAAGCCAAAGAAAGCCGCATGAGTGGCTTAAGTTCTTTGACTTTCGGGTGGGCAAGTGAAGTCGAAGAAGAGTGATTTGCCTTAGTCGAAAGGGAAGGCATCCACAATCTTCTGCATTAAATAAAGGGACCCACAACCTGCTGCAAATGCATGAAGAAGACTCCTATAACGCTTCCTTCTCTCCAGGAACAAGAAATTCAAAGACGGTGGCCCACCTCAATTCATGTTTATCTTCAAGGATTATAGGCACACATTTGTTTGACTATTATCACTCACCTATTCCGCCTCATTAAATGCGTGCCCCTGCACATGCACGATCTGCATGCATGCCTACAAATATGGTGGGCGTTAGTGCCGATTGTGGGCTTGTGTTGTGGGCGTGATTCATGTATTTTATGAGGATCACATCTTGGAATTTGCAAAGGGAGAGAGAATAGTTTGTCATTTTCTCTTTGGAATTGGGTCTTCAAAGTCATTTTCTCTTTGGAATGCATATTGTATTGAAATCATTAATGCATGGAACCCACATAGCTAGGTTGACCCAGGGCTTGGCCAAGAAGACCTGTCAAACCTCGCACATATAAATACAGACTTGCTCTAATTGTTGCAACTCAACATTCGAAAATTTTAAAAGTTGAAATTGCTCAGTATGTGCTTCTTCTTTTTTATCTTGCACATTGAATATACATTCAAGTTTGATTAATTTTAACTAGAATTTTTTATATTAAAATATCAATGTGAGTTTAAATATTACATCTACAATGATACTTATGAGTGAAAAATTGGTCAGTGTCTCTATCGAGTCAAAGTCGACTGGAAAGCTAGTTAGATCCCAGTCAAAGTGCCATCAATTTCGAAGAAATAAAAGTTCGGTGCCGATAACAAAAATCAAAGTGAGGCAAATTGATTGCAAAATCTACGAATGCTCATAAGAATATTTTATGTTGGTTAATCGGTTAATTTTTTTCAATGTTTCATAATTGTTATCCACAGGATGGGTACCGCAATTCTCAAAGGGACCTTTGAGTCATTTGAGGATGAAAGGAAGAACGGTACGTAGCATGTGCATTTTGAATTTAATCTACATTTATTCAATTATATAATGATATATTTATATTTAATTGACAAGATCATGTCATTTTTCATGCAACCAATACAAACAAATATGGCTGGTCAATTTTGTATATGACTGATCAGTGTAAGAGTTTTCATAATGTGAACTATATTAATTGATATTGTAATTTACCATTTTATTACGGTCAAGGTTATTTGTAGCAATTAGCAAGTCGTACATTTACCATGGTATTGCTAAAAGCCTGCGGATAAATAAATACAGCTTTGATTATTCTGTGCAAAGAAGCAGGAAATGAGAAGCCAAGAAACGCGGGAGCTACGCAAAAGCTTGATGTGAAGATCGCAAACGTAGTTCATGTTTCTCCGGCGAGGGAAACGTTTGGTGGGCTCTACGCTCTCTCGAACCTCGATCAGACCTTCCCGTACGTGATTGAGAACGTGATGACCTTCAAGGGTGAAGGGAGGGGAAGGCATCCCACCGTGATCAAGACAATCAGAGAGTCACTGGCCAAGGCATTGATCGAGTTCTATCCGTTTGCGGGCAGACTTGTCGTGGGGAGCGACGGGAGGATGGCGGTGAGATGCACTGGAGAAGGTGTCCCGTTCGTCGAAGCGACATCGGAGAATGACATTGTAGTGCTGGGCGATATCAGCACCATCAATCCCGCCATGCTGCGAAAACTCATGAAGCACAGTGACGGAGCCCCGACTATATTGGAAGTACCTTTGCTAACGGTGCAGGTAAATACTATTGAAAATGATGGGTTTCACAAGATCCGACGGTCTTATTAGTTTAGTGCACATAAGTAGATATCCACTTACAATTTATCATGAAATCCAGGTGACGACGTTCAAGTGTGGAGGGATCGTCATCGGCATCGTCATGAATCACGTCCTTGTCGATGGGAAAGCCATCATGGACTTCATAGCTTGCTGGACAGACCTGGCTCGAGCCAAGCCACCATCAGTTCTTCCTTTTCTCGATCGATCGGTGTTGCGCCCAAGGCGACCTCCGCACATCGATTTCCCCCACCATGAGTATGCTCCGAGAGACCGGCGGCCAGGACACGTGGTTGACCCCCAAACCAAGCCCCTCGTTTACAAATCCTTCTGCTTCAAGCCACACACTCTCATTCAGCTCAAGAAAGCATCAAGAATCACAACCCATAATGGCTCTTCCATAGTCCCGACGACCTTCGAAGTCATATCGGCGCTCGTGTGGATCTCGCAAACCAAAGCTCTCGGAATCGGTCCTCATGAGACGACAAAGCTACTCACTGCAGTCGATGGCCGCCCCAAGTTCGACCCCCCGCTGCCGAGTGGCTACTTCGGGAACAGCATCGTTTGGTCCTGTGCTGAGTGCAGCGCGGGTGAATTGACCCGCAATCCCTTCTCATTCGCTGTCAAGATCGTGCACGAGGCGCTCGCAACCGTCACCGAGAGTTACATAAGGTCGGCCATCGACTACGTCGAGCTGAACAGGGTCCTAGTTGATTGCGAGGGCAGCACTTGCTGCATCAGCAAGTGGAGCCAGCTCCATTTCTACAAGATGGATTTCGGGTTCGGGAGGCCGTTCCAAGTGGCGCCCGCGACAGTCCCTGACAACCTCATCGTGGTCACTTCCCGGAGTAGGGAGAGTGACGAGTTGGTTGTGTCCCTGGGGCTTACTCGTGAGGCCATGGATGTTTTCTCGAAGTTGATTCAGCATGAGCTCACGCTGAAAAGCAAGTTCTAGTCTCATCCATGGATGAGTATATGAAGCTTAGTTTTCGCACCCCTGGTTTTAAGTAGGACTAGCGCAGTGGTGTTGCGCTACGTGTGCCTATTGTTTTATATGATATGCTTATATTAATAAAGTGATGTACTTTCCATAAAATGGAATCTTATAGATACAAATGTCAATTTATGAAAGAGCGCCCATAACATACACTAGTAATGTGAAAAAAAAAAAAAAGTCCTATGCATGTGGTTTTGTACACTATTGATCGGATATTAAGAGTAAATTAAGGGTATATGAGGTCATTTGTGTGAGAAAATATTAACCACACAAGTTGTGGAAGAAAGAAAGTGAAAAAAAGAAAATAGAAAAGAAGGGAGAAGCGACAAAGAAGAAGAGAAATGGAGGTTCGAGTTTGCAAGAGGAGAGAGAGGAGGAGAGAAAAATCTGACAAATGGACCATTCGTGGACACGTCGCTTAATAGATGGGCATCTACTTTGTGGTGCTAGCACAACTTGTGCAGCTAATATTTTTTCTTAATTTTGAGTAAAACTAGCATAGTGATGTTGCGCTCCTTGTGCTTGTTGTATTATATGACATGCTTCCATCAATGAAGTGATGTACTTTCTAAAAAGAGGGAATCTTATAGATACAAAAGTCAATTTATGAAAGAGTGGCCATAGCATATAGTAATGTAAGAAAGTTTTACACAGGTAGGGGCAAATAGAAAGTTCGAGTAAATTTTTGCTTTACACGGGTGGTGTGCGTGCTATTTTTCTTTGTGAATTAATGGGTTTGTGTTGAGTGTTTGGTAAAGTACCATTTTTTAGGCACTATCTATATATCTTTAGCATTAGGAAGAGTATTGTTGGGTTGTCATTATCCATGTTAGGTATTCATTAATGTACAAGTGTGAGCATACCATAGAGAAAAATTCCCTATCGACTAATTAAAGAAGGATTGAGCAGTTAATAAATCTAGTAGACTTATAATTTATTGATTTAAACTCTTAAAAAAAGGTGATTTAATAATATGATTTGTTGATGGGTTCATATTCTTGAAAATCTACTCTCCAAGATAAGTTTTATTCTTTCCAAAAGTTTTAGAATTTTGAGAACCAAAGAGATATAGCTAGGGGTGAGCATCGATCTAGGGTCAACCCTAGACCAATCCTGAACCGGCCCAACCCTATTGGTCCTAGTTCGGTTCTTAGGGAGATCGAGGTGGTCCTTGGTCCTGGGATTCTTGGATCAGCATTGTGCGGGTTGATCCTCGGTCTCGGAGTTTATGGTCAGTCCAACCCAGACCAACCCCGATTCTATATATATATATATTATTTATAATATTTTATATAGAGAACCGTAAAATAAACAGCATCAACAACATTAAATAGCTCATTCGTGAGGAGTTCAAGTAATTTTACACTATTTTTAATCACTTAAATCTTTTAATGTCTTTTACGGCGTCAACAACCATAATTTACAAAGGAGAAAAATGTTTTTGTGAGGAGTCCTCACGACACTCAAAAGGGCATAAATAGCTCCTCACGACATCCTCCTCCATTACTCGTTCTCTTCTATCTTATTTGTCCTCTTAGTCTTTAATTTACCAAAATCGAAATAAACAACTTCTCCGCTCACCACTCAACACTCGCCTCACTAGCTTTGGGTCACTTGTGTCATTTGCCGCTCGATACTCACCTAGCTTGTTGCTTCCTGTTCAACGCTCGATGCTCACCCCCACTCAACATTCGTTGCTTGCCTCTCTTAACTGGCCTCGCTCATCACTAAACCCATAGGATTGGTTCAGTCCTCACTCGCCTTTTTAGGCAGTACAAAAAATAAAATAAAAAATTATCGGTTGATCCCAAGTTAACTCTAGAACCGGACCAAACCCATTAAGTTGGTACGGTCCTCAATTGCCTTTTTAGAGAGTATAAAAAATAAAATAAATAAATTATCAGTTGGTCCTGGGTTGATCCTGGAATCGAACTGAACACAATGGGTCAGTTCGGTCATTGGTCCTAAGCTCAATAGGATCGATCCTCAGTCCCAAAAATTGAGGATCAGTACTGTGCAGGTTGGTCCTAGGGTTAGGAGGTGGGTTGGTCCAACTCAGACCATGCTCACCCCTAGATATAGCTACAATTGTCCATGTGCTGCTATTGAACAAAAGGTCCAATGTTCATATTGTAGGAAATGCTTTCATTATTCCCAAAATAAGTAATTTTCATGATTATTACCTTGCAAAGCATGAATCGCATTATATATGTTTAATGAGGGACTAACATTAATTCCTCACTGTGAATTTTCAATTTTATAAAACCAGGAGTAAAAGTGGAAGTGGGTCTTCAAAGTCAATTTCTCCTTTTAATGCATCTTGTATTAAATAGATAAATACATGGAACCCACATTGCATGAAGACCTGTCGACCCTCGCGCACATAAAAATAGGCATGCTCCAATTGTTTTACTAAACTGTCCATGATTCAACTGTTGAAATTCTGTAGGTGTGTGCCTTTCACTTTTTTTTGATTTGATGTGCACATTTTAATCGAACATATTGTTAGAGTTAATTAGGATATTCTTTTGATATCCTCATCTCTCAAGATTGCGCTTAAATTTCATTTGGATTATGCATATCCTTGATTGTTATTTTATTTTAGATAGTCTTTTTTTTTTTTTTTTTTTTTGACAAGCAGATAGTCATTTAATAAAGCCCATTTTATGTTCTCTTCTTCTACACACATTAAAATACATAGAAATTTCACAATTATTTCCTCCCATTTTTTATATTTCAAGTTATACCAGAAGTGATGATGATGATTTTTGTAATATTTTAATAAGTTTTATGAAATTTCTTTTTTTTTTTTTTTTTTTCTTTTCTTTTTTCTTTTTCCTTCGTAGGATTTCTAGCCAACGAAATAACTTGGGCCCCAGCAATGATTAATGACTCTTGCTGGCAATAGAGAGGGCCCACAATGCCCTCGTTCTGAGGTTAAGAGTGGAAACATATAATAAAAAAGACAAATAAGGGGTTTTAAATAATTTGAACTTAGAAAATCTTCCTTTGATACCGTGTATGATGTTGTGAGAGTTTTTTTTTGTAATGTTATTTTAGAATGAATCACTTAAATTCCAACATAGAAAGCCATAGATATTAGGGGCGTGTAATCAAACCTATTTAACCTTGGAACTAGCCCATCTTGGTCGATTCATAAAAGACCAATTTGGTGCCTCTCTAAAAAATTTGGAAATTGACTTTGATAGGTTTGGTTTCTATGCATTGTAATGGTCAGTTCTACCCAAGAACCAAACTTGTCAAGGCTGGTTCTAGGGTAGAACTGGTCAAAACCAACACAAAATTTGGGAACTTTTTCACACGACTACTTCTCTCTCTCTCTCTCTCTCTCTCTCTCTCTCTCTCTCTCTCTCTCTCTCTGCTCTCTCTCTCTCTCTCTCTCTCTCTCTCTCTCTCTCTCTCTCTCTCTCTCTCGCACATGCGCAAACAGACTCTCAGCAGTCTCATTCTCTCTATCACTCATACTTGATTTCTTTGATCTTTTCCCTCTTTAAAAGTTCTCACTTTAGTAGGTTTCTTTGATCTCACATCTCTCTTCCATAATGAATTACCTCAAAGGAGTTGTGGTCTATGAAGACTTACTTCTCATTTACTGAATCTGATTCTATTTGCTATTTATAAGACATGTATTCATATTTGACACAATGTTGTATATCTAATAAAATAAAACAAAAAAAAAAAAAAAAAAGCACATTCCAAAGTCGATTAGTTCAATATCTGGTTTCAAAATTGGGAACCGATTCCAAAAAGATTGTTTCCAAATTACTAGACTAGAAGTTTCTCACTATGTAACCAATCACCTTAATATATATACATATATATACATATATATATATCCATGAAAAATATATATATCCATGAAAAAAGACATCATCATGGTCCAGTCCCTTTGCATCTCAATAGATGTTTTCCAATGACAAATGTTGACACTGCATTAATCAGTGTATAAACTATAGTTTTGATTCTCTGGCTTTAAGCTTGTGAAATGAAACAATTATCATTAAAATGTAATGTTGTCTTTAGCTCATCCAATTAGAATGGACAAGGTGAATTGGACCATATATCTCCAAGATGAAAACCGGCCTAAAGTTCTCCTATGAAGCAACTTCCACACGTCGCTTCATGGTGGCATGTGTTCTTGGAACCATTGTCACTCATTTTTTTGCTTGCCTTCAATGTCTTACTGTCAAGCATCTTTGCATCGATTGCCATGCAATCTATTTTTCCTTTTTCAGACTATAATGATCTGAATACCTTCATAAGATTCAAAATCGATAGAGCTCTATCATTGGAAAAAAGAAGAAGAAAAAGCTTTGCATGTTGCATAAGTCCACAAGATGCAATAATTTGACAAGACATCAGATAAATGGGGTGTCCCCACTCCCTTTTGAGTCCGCATTCATATAGCTAAGGCTGTGAATATACATATTATTGTGTTCTCTCATTTCTTATGTGCTTATATTATGGTCTTTCATATTCATGCATTGCTTCTTCAAACATGCATGTGGGCAGACAAGTCTCTTTGTATTCTCCGAGGGATATGTTGAGGGAAATAACGAAATTGCAACTCTGAGTCATCTAGATATTGTGCATGGCGAAACCGATGATCCATCACATCTTATCGAAACGATGAAGACTAAATTACATATGCCTTGTTCTTTGCCAAGTTTGAACGGCAATCACAAGAGTTTGGTAATGTCGCTTGTAGTTTTATAAACCATGTCTTTTCTCGCATCGCAATCTTTTGACGATGTTTAATTAAATCACGTCTTTTACAAATGGTAGGTACTTGAAAATATGAGTTTCTATTAACAGTAAGCATTACGAGGTGAATATTTTAATTATTAAATTTCTTATTTCAAGAAGGCAGCCATGCATTGTTACCACAATCTCATGATTGTACCATGCCCACATATGTGAGGTCCAAATGTACTCTTTTGTCTTATAGAGCTCTGAGTTTGGAGAATAGCTTTGCAGATTCCTCAAACCTCTCGTTGCTCCTTTTGTCACTTCACATCAATGATGCACGGTCTAGCATCTTTGCCTCAATCTCCAAGTGATCTATTTGTCCTTTCTTAGACTTCAACGATATGAATTCTGCAAAGGATTCATAATCAATTGTCCCACACCAATCATGAGAAAGTGTAACGCATGATTCAGATTTCCACATCTTTTCAACAATTATTACTATTCTGAAAAGAAGAGTAGTTGCATGGATACACATATTTAACCGACAAAAATCAATGTAACAAAGTAATGGGCTTGAACTTACGTGCACGATCTCAGCCGTCGAATAAAAAAATTAATGTCAATTGTTCGATTTGGCATGACTATTTTGTCCTGCCAAGCCCCACTATCCCATGCCTCACGCAAAAAATAATAAGTTGTGCCATAGCATTATTGCACTAATCAGTGTATAAACTATAGTTTGGATTCTCTGGCTTTACACTTGTGAAATGAAACAATTATCACTAAAATGCAATGATGTCTTTAGCTCATCCAATCAGAATGGACAAGGTGAATTGGACTACATATCTCCAAGATGAAAACCAGCCTAAAGTTCTCCTGTGAAGCAACTTCCACGCGCCGCTTCATGGTGGCATGTGTTCTCGGAACCATTGTCACTCCTTTTTTCACTTCCCTTCAATGTCTTACTGTCAAGCATCTTTGCCTCAATCACCATGCAATCTATTTGTCCTTTTTTCAGACTATAATAATCTAAATATCTTCATAAGATTCCAAATTGATAGAGCTGTCATTGTTAAAAAAAAAAAAAAAAAAAAAAAAAGCTATGCATGTTGCTCAAGTCCACAAGATGCAATAATTTGACAAGACATCTGATAAATGAGGTGTCCCCACTCCCTTTTGAGTCCCCATTCATATAGTTAAGGCTATGAATATACATATTATTGTGTTCTCTCATTTCTTATGTGCTTATATTATGGTCTTTCATATTCATGCATTGCTTCTTCAAACATGCATGTGGGCAGAAAAGTCTCTTTGTATTCTTAGAGGGATATGTTGAGGGAAATAACAAAATTGCAACTCTAAGTCATCCAAATATAGTGCATGGTGAAACCGATGATCCATCACATCTTATCAAAACGATGAAGACTAAATTACATATGCCTTGTTCTTTGCCAAGTTTGAACAACAATCACAAGAGTTTGGTAATGTCCCTTGTAGTTTTATAAACCATGTCTTTTCTTGCATCGCAATCTTTCGATAGTGTTTAATTACATCACGTCTTTTACAAATGGTAGGTACTTGAAAATATGAGTTGCTATTAACATATTGCAATACGAGGTGAATATTTTAACTATTAAAGTTCTTATTTGAATAAGGCAACCATGCATTATTACCACAGTCTCGTGATTGTACCGTGCCCACATAAGTAAGGTCCAAATGTACTCTTTTGTCTTATAGAGCTTTGAGTTTGGAGAATTGTCACGCCCCGAATCCCGAGCGCGTGCCCATCCCTCTCTGGTTGATAATATTTTGCGACTTCTTAGGACGAGTCGCCGACCCCTTTCATTTTATTGTACATGCAGAAGCGGATTATAAATCCTCTGATAGTAACTATCTCGGGATAAAAAAGCAGAACAACAATTTCACAAACAAACATGCCTTTATAAACATATGCTGAGTCACGTACAAGAGTCTATGGTCAAAAGACTACAAAAGACTGTTCTCCAAAAGAAGCGGTCCTATCCAACCTATACTTCAAATCACCTCCTATCTGCTCCAGGTTCTTTGCTCGATGACCCTGAAATGGTTATTCAATAACCAGTGAGACAAGGTCTCAGCAAGTCCATGCTCTAAACTTTGACTAGGAGAGGAAGACACTAAGAAGCATCCTAACCACAAAATCACGCATTTAGCATAGAGGACCTACCTCGCCTCAGTTCCACCCTGCAAGTCAGCACAGTTCATATCACAAACCAGAGTAGTACTCAAGATCAATTAAATGGGAACACAACACTCAATTCTAAAATCAATACAAGGGTCCTAATTATAGAGCCAAACCGTTATGACACGTCACATACCGTGTCACACAATTTTGTCCCATAATCAGACACATTCAACTCAATTCATCATGCGTTCCTAGTTTTGATCTCGACATAGAGCACGGTCTACTCTCAGTTCGGCGGTCTTTTGGCATTGCCAGGTTTCATCTCACCCCATTGAGCACGAACACGTCTCTTTATCGACGGCTTTTCCGAAGGAACATAGGATCTAAAATCTACTGCGACCGGCTTCTTGTTGTCCAGGGGTATCCCAAATAGGGATAACATCCAACTTAACAGCCCGGAACGATTTCTCTTAACCATCACACAATCACTAAAATATGGCTCAAGGCATCGTGCATTGCACTTAAATGCTTCAATTAAAATGGTGAACCTAGCATTTTTCTTCGTATTAAAATAGTCGTATGTGGGTACACGGTCAACTCGACCCAAAAAAATTGACATTCTTCCTTTTTAAAATCCATTATTTTATATAGTAATTAAAATCATTTTCGATGTCAAAATCCGACACCTGAGATTTTCGGAATAAATATTGGAAATTCACAATTTTTGGAATTAAATACTAAAAATCCAATCAACACTCAATTACAAAATTTAACCACACCATTACAATCAACACAAATTCTGACTGGCTATCCTGGCCTAACTTCCGGAAAAATAATTAATAATTAGTTAATTTCGAAAATTAATTAATTAACTCAATTTAATTTCTAAAAATACTAACCTATGCCAAAATTATTAAATTAAATACCAATACGGACCCGGAAAATTCCCGAACCCTTCTAGATAAATAATACAATTTAATTAGGCCTTAGCTAAACCATGCTAACCACCTAACATGCTCAAT
Organism: Eucalyptus globulus; assembly: GCA_014182545.1. NCBI lineage: Eukaryota > Viridiplantae > Streptophyta > Magnoliopsida > Myrtales > Myrtaceae > Eucalyptus > Eucalyptus globulus. The sequence continues at coordinate 12,469,604 of CM024723.1, forward strand.
TAAATAATTAAATCACTAATTTAACCTAACTAACCACCTAATTCCTAATTAATAAATCTAAACACCCCTTAGCATCATAAGCCTACTAAGAAGAGTTTAGAGTATTAACTCACCGGTTAATTGCAAAAACCAGTTCACCGCGATGACGACGCGACGGCGGCCGAAATCTGAATCTTTGGCTGCGTCGGCGGACTTGGGCCAGGCCTAAAACGGGCCCAACAAATCTCAGTCAAATCTGAGATTTGCTTTTAAATTGGACTGGGCCTGAAGCGGGCTGACTTTGCATGCTTGAGCCTCAAAATTGCGGGCTTCTGATTCTGTTGGGCTTCTAAAGGGCGTGGGCTTGCTGTTGGGCCAAAACTTGGGCTGTTGACACCTTCGTGGGCTTCAAATGGCTTCTTGGACTGCTGACACATGAGGATGGGCTGCTGCGATTTGGGCCGGACGTGAGAAAGCCATTGGACTGACGTCGAGCGAAATGGTGGAGGCGCGAGACACGGAGCTGCTGGCGTCAAAGGAGAAGACGGCGTGGAGGTTGAGCTGGCGTAGGAGAGAAGATCGAGCGGTGTTGCTTCGGTGGGGCGATGATGCTGCTTCGTTTGCTGTGGGCCGGTCGGTGGGCTTCAATTCGTTGGAGTGAGTCAGCGTGGGGAGCTTCGGTTGACTCAGGGGAAACAAACGGTGGTTGAAAGGGCAGGCGTGAAGACCGAAGCTGCTGGTGTCGCGGACGTGGGGGCGGCAGCTTCAGCTGCTGCTTGGATGCGTGGAGCAGGGAACGCCTGGCAGCTTGTAGGGAATTGAGGCAGCAATTTCGGTAGTTTTGCAAGGAAGAAAATTGAAAGGAGAAGGGGCAGAATAGTTCGGTACACCGAGAAGAAAGAAAGCAAGGCAGAAGCAGAAAGCGTCGCACGAAGGGAAGAGAGGAGGGAGAGAGCAAGGAGATAGGGATGAGGGGAAGACCGGTTCTTTTTTTTGGGGACCAATTCCCTTCAATCTTATCCCTTTTGATCCTCACATGGCCCACCAAGCTAGCTGGCCTCCCGTGCCCTTTTTCAGCTTCAAAATTTCTTTTAGAATCCATTTGAATTGGTCCATAAGTCTTGCCCAAGGGGCATACGAAATTACATAGGTTTTCCCTCAATTGGTCACCTATCGGTCCTCAATTCCACTCAATTCGGCTTCAACAAATATCAATTGGCACCTCAATGCTCAATTGCTATTTTTCCTCATCCATGCATCCATCATGCATCTCAATTTTGCCATCAAAACTCATCTTCGGCACTTTCTGCACAGATACGACCCGGCGACAACTTTTTCCCACAAAGTCTCGGTTTGCAGAAAAATCTTTGGAAAGCGAGTCGACATTCCTAAAATGACCTGTGACATGACAGAGCTTCCAATTTCTGAAATCGAACTCGAATCAACGGTTAATTTCACTCCGACACATTTTTAGCATAACCTAGGCTACTAGGTAGTTTTCAGAACTTTTTAGTGCAAATGACTCATGGTCGATTTTTTTCGAGCCACTCTGAATCCACTCGAGACAATGGCGACTCTCATTGTCGTGAAAATCTTGAGTTTTCAAATACGGACATAGGGTACCAAAACGACAATAAAAATCAAATTAGTGTTAGTCGACGAGAATTTTCCAATTCAATGGAGTCACCCACAATTGGCCACACATCTCAATCGAACTAACCTATTTTTGATCTCAAATCGAATTTATATTGTGTCGTAATGGCCTCTAAAAATGAGCACGATCAAGAAATCGATTTTTGGTCGAATTCTCAAGTCTATTTGCCTTAAAATCTCTTAATGACTCCCCCAGATGGTCTAGTTATCTTGTGTCGATGAAAAGCACTATAATTGTGTCGATGAAAAGCCCAACTTATTCGATCGAAATCAGGACTTGAAAATCAGGATGTCACAAGAATAGCTTAGCGGATTCCTCAAACCTCCCGTTGCTCCTTTTGTCACTTCGCATCAATGATGCACAGTCAAGCATCTTTGCCTCGTTCACCAAGTGATATGTTTGTCCTTTTTTTTTACTTCAATGATTAAATATCTACAAAGGATTCATAATCAATTGTCCCTCACCAATGGTGATAAAGTGCACTATGCTTGATTTGGGTTTCCACAACATCCTTTCAACAATTATTTACTATTCTAAAAAGAAGAATAGTTGCATAGATATTTTAACCGACAAAAATTGATGCAACAAAGTAATGGCCTTGAACTTATGTGCATGATCTCAGCCATCGAACAAAAGAAAATTAATGTCAACTGCTGGATTTTGCATGACCATTTTGTTCTACCTAACCCCACTGTGCCATACCTCACACAGAAAATAATAAGTTGTTCCATATCATTATAGCACTAATCAGTATATAAATTATAGTTTGGATTCTCTAACTTTATGCTTGTGAAATGAAACAATTATCACTAAAATGCAATGTTGTCTTTAGCTCATACAATCAGAATCGACAAGGTGAATTGGACCATATATCTCCAAGATGAAAACCAGCCTAAAGTTCCCTGTGATGCAAGTTCCACCCGTTGCTTCATGGTGGCATGTGTTCTTGGAACCATTGTCACTCCTTTTTTCGCTTGCCTTCAATGTCTTACTATCAAGCATCTTTGCCTCGATTGCCATGCAATCAATTTGTCCTTTTTTCAAACTATAATGATCTGAATATCTTCAAAAGATTCCAAATCAATAGAGCTCTATCATTGGGGGAAAAAAAAGCTATGCATGTTGCTCAAGTCCACAAGATGCAATAATTTGATAAGACATCGGATAAATGGTGTCACGCCCTAAACCTTGAGTGTGCGAACATCCCTCGATGGTCGACTAAAAATGCAACATCCCAGGACACGTCACCGATCCATTCTTTTTTCTTTTTTTTTTATCTTATCAATTAAGCACATGCGAAAGCAAATTAAATAAGCACCCGGCCAATAAACAAACATAGGGATAATAAAACACAACCACGATTTTCCCATAAAACCCATAAAAACCACGACTTATTTATCCATTGTTATCCCTAGGAAGTTTAATGATTTACAAGTCCTTACACTAGCAACTTCCAACCAACCTTCTCAAAAATCTCAAGGATCAGGGTCACCTTAAACTTCGCTAACAGCAGGGCCAGCCAAAAGGTGTCGTATCTCACGCCCACCACATCCATTCTCGACAGATCTCGATGCTACAGCCTTGAAAAAGGTTAGCCCACGACGAGGTGAGATAAAATCTCAGCAAGTCAAACCCTAAGCCCCGATTAGGACGCAAATTTTCCTCGAAGGTGTCTTTGTTCTTTTTTTTTTTTGAGCTCATTTTTAGATTTTCTACGAGTTGTTGTGATGTTGTGAATTGCTAGGATCACTCTCTTGACTCTGCAATTGAAGAATGCAATTCTACTTCAGATTTTTCAAGATCGTGGATCCATTCTTCTTCAAACGCATGTTAAGTCGAGCCTCTGAAATATAGCCACGAAGCTCAAGTGCAAGCTCATTCTTGTTGATGATCTCGAATAATTGCCGCAGCCGCAGCAGGATCGTTTGCTGCAATTTATGTTTAAATACATCCATAAACTTGAGGTTATTCATCTTGTCTTGTCTAACTCGGTGATTGTGATCTTGTTAATGTTAAATCATAAGCATTTAATTGACCAATCCACAATAAATATATATATGCGAGCATTTACTATATCAAAACTTAATTCTGATATATAATTCATGTTTACCTTGCATGACTGGAAATTACCTTATTAGCATAACCGAAGCATTAAATAAGATGTTAATATAACTATCAATAATGATAATTCCATCCAAATTAGTTAAAAAGAGAAATAATTCCCATGATCCCTTATTCTCAATTCTCAACTCAACATGCTAAACCATGAAATGTCGAGATTTTATCTTACGCATGGATTTGCCTCCTGATACTTTTATATTCTCTTTGAATCGGACTTAACAACAAATTCGGATTCATGAAATTGAAGGTATCCAGTTGTACATCAAAATATTATATATCTTTTGAAACCTTTATTGATATTTTTGAGAAATTTAAAAATCGAATCATTTATGCTACAACCTGATTCAAATGGTTTTAGTTGTCAGAAGTTTCATTATATCAATGTTCAATGAGAAATAAAAATTTTACTCGACCACAAAAGAAATTGATTTTATGTTTCATGCCGAAGACACTACATAGCTTCAAGACCATTCTATCCGGTGAACTTCAGTGTGAAAAGCTTCTGAGAAAGTGTGCTGTGGAATTGGAAAAAAAATGTGATAAGATGATTTAGTTATCAAAGGGTTGAATGAATATATAAGGGCCAATTTTTGGTGTCCAGATAAGAAGGGGGACTCCATTTTCCATGAAATCGTATTCCATATAAGCCGCGTCCGATATAGAATATTTACCACCAAATGTCGAATGTCATTGAGGGTGGAAGATGATGGCCATGATGCTTCGGTCTGAGATTGAAGTCTTGGGGAAATGAATTGCATTCACCTAAGTAGCATCCTCAGCTTTGTGAGTTTGCGAAGTTCATGGCAGTCCCTATTTTGCATCAATTTCGGCACAGAGTTTGGGGAGAGACCGAACCTCGAATTGCTCATCGCAAGATTTTTGAATGTGAATCTCTTAATCTACAAGCTCATTCTCCCAGTCCCCTCGACAGTGTTGTTCTCTTGTTTGATTCGAATTCAGTACAAAAACTGCCCACGTCATTAGGCAAAGATAGACTATGTTAGAGCATATTGATCCTCATAACATTTCCCTATTTGTAGCTCAACCGTGTGTGCATATTTATGTGGTAGGGGATCCCATAGATGTCATGCCAACGGAAACAAAATGAACTGGTCATACGGATTTGATTGTGTTGAAAGTGATATTGGTGTTGTGCATATAGGCCTTAAAAGCCAGACCATTAGAAAGACTCAATCTATTAATTTAAGTTCGCTGCATTGGTAGTTATGAGTATCGCATATCGGTGTACACCTAGAAAGTGAAAGCTTTCTTCTCATGTTCTATCTTAATTGATGTAGGTAAAGCTAAAAGAGCTAGGTGTGTGCAAAGCCCTCAAACCGGCCAACAAATTTAAATACAACTTGTGGTAAGGCAAATATATTTGAAGAAAACAATGTGGTCAAATCCTTGTGACAATGACTGCTTTCGGATTTAAATCACATAATCGAAATATAGTAAATGAAAACTTCACCTAATAAACCAAGCTCATAATCAAGGCATCGAAAGTAAGTAAAATATGGAAAGTATCGTCCAAGAATTTAATCCGATACGGTGTTGGCTAAAGAATATATATTGTCTCATCATCAACCCTCACGACAAAAAAAACTCCATGAGTTGAGTCCAAAAATTAAACCTAAGCCTAAATGAAGACTTACATCCAAGTGACCCCAAAATGTGATCCTAACATTAAAAAAAATGGATTTTTTTATATCATTTAATTTAATTTAATTTAATTTCTTTATCCATTTCATATGAGAAAAACACAACGTAAAATTTCAATTTATTTATAGATTCAAGAGACATGACTCCCTAATCTTGAAGGACATGAATCAAATGAAATTCTATTCTTAAACCGTAACAACCTAACTGAGACTTGCATTTCTCTACAATTTTCATTTTTATTTTTTTATTTTGATTTTTTTAGTTAGAGAAAAAAAAACATATGAGAATTTATCCGGAAACAAATGTACCCCAAATATATCCATTCCAAGCTATCTGACTCCGTCAATGAGTCCTCTAAGTATGGGATACGAAATGAAAACCACAGCATCAGAAAAGTCACATTTCCAAAAATTTCCACCTCTTGTGCACGCATCAGCAGACAATGAGGAAGAGAACAACACCCAAGAAAGATGGATGGCGATTCTGACGCTCCATTCTTTGCAGACGACCATGCAAATCTCGTACTCTTTCACCACAGAATTCACACTTTAACTCGAACCAGAGAGATCCTCAAGCCACAAACAGCAATTTTCACATCATTTGTTGAGCATACGAACGAATTCAGTCATAATAAGGGTTTGATAAGTCGAGAACAAATTGAATTGATGCAATATGATTTTGCATTTCAATGATTGAATCAAAGTTACGTACTGATCTAGTTCGAACGTTTCATCAAACGAGTGATAGGCATTTCGATCAAGGTGCTCGTACGCAAACACAAAGCAACGACTCACTTTCTGATCATCATGACTATAACATTATGAGTCCCGAGTTGCTAATCGAGCTTCAATCGCAACTGATCTACTCACACAAACATTAGCTAAAGCTCACTGGCTCTCTTTCGTTCAGTGACAAAGTTCCCGGCGGTTCCACGTCGATAATCGGGGCCGGCGAAGGGGGAACGACCAAGGGTTCGTGCACTTTCGGGCGTCCTGACCAGAAAACAGAGCAGAACGAGAGCTGGCCTTGCTGCAGCGAAACCGGCGACGGCGGAGCGGCTACGGCGTTGGCTAACGGTGTCTGGAGGACGACGGAGAAGGAGAACTGACGAAGAAGCCTCGAGAATTCCCGAGAAAGAGATGGCGGACGGTGGATTTCTGGTGTCGATTAGTGGAGGAGAATCTTCTGCAACTCGGCCGATCGAGAGAGAGACTGTGGATCGTGGGCTGCGGCGAGGGAAATTGTCTGTGCCGAGGCCGACTCCGATAAGTTTACGCAAGGTATGGCTCAGCAAGAGAGAATTTCTCTATCGGGTCAACCCATTTCTAGAAGCGTCTCCATCATCACTCCCTCTCCGTCGCCTCCGTCCCCCCGGCAGCCACCGCCGCTCGTCCTCCATCGCCGGCCACGACAACACTCATGCGCTCAGCACAGATCACACCGGGTGGGGAGGCTCAAAGACTTCTAAAGGTCCAGAGAATTATCTCTCTTGGCTCCTTGCTTCGTTCGGTGACCTCCAACTGACCTCCCGGATCGCTCCACCACCAGGCCGTAGCTCTGTTAGCACCGTTCTCCGGTCAGTTTGCTTTGGCTGCTCTGAATTTGTTCGTTTCTCCTTTGCTGGCTCCGATCCTCAACGTCATTGTCTCGGACATCCAGCTTGGAGTACAAGCTCCTCTTGACCAGCCGCTGGGAGTTCCACCACTCGAGATCAGAGGCCACGTGACCCGTGAACAGCGAAATCAACCCCAGCCCGAAGAGCATCACGCCGCACACGATCGACCACGACACCCTCCTCCTCTTCGCCGCCGATTTCCAGAACACCTGCTTCGGATCGCCGCACTTGCCGCCGTTCCCGCCGCCGACGCCGTTGCTCTGTTGCTGCAGTAACAAGGACCAGGCGCTCAACTTCCAGCACGGCTTCGCCGAGCCCATCGCCGCCCTCAGGATAGCAACAACCCGAGCGACATTGGGGTGACCCAGAGCTGCCCTATTCACCCCGGCACCCGGAGGAGCGGCCCTCGTGCTCAAGCAACCGAACGGACAACGAGAGCGCAGCGGAAAAGACAGAGAGAGAAAGAGAGAGAGAGAGAGTTAATGGTGGGGAGGTGAATTGAGGTGGGGAAATTGAATTGTGGCACGGGCTATGGTTTTGGAGATCAGTTTGCGGTAAGGATGTGCAAAAATCGAGACCCGCCCGATCGCCCGAAACCGGGCCACCAAACTGCTCTGAAACCCATCTAGGTTTAGCAGGTTAATTTATGGAAACCGTAGGTACGCACTGTCGATTCCCAGGTTACATAGGTGGATCCGTCCCCCGCCCATCCCAGGCCCGACCGATTATATTAAAATAATATCTTAATTTTTAATATTAAAAAAATTGAAATTACTAATTAATAAACTCAAATCAAATAACTAAAAAAATTAAGTCAAGATCGCTTCTTTATCATCTTTCCATAATAAAATGCCTAGAAAAATGTCAAAACAATTTGGCCTTCGTTAAACTAAAAAGACAATGAGGAAGAAATATTTCCTTATACATGCCAAAACAAAGCAAAAAAGTTTGACCAAGAGATTTTGATGTAGGACAACGAGTCCACAACAAGAAATAAATCTTTAGGCTTCATCACAAACAAAGGTTCCTAAGCATCACATAAAGGGTTTTTAAAGCATCACACCTAAGAGAAAAAAAAAGATGCCTAGGACATGAAATTTGCCTATAAAATTTTGTTCCGACCCATGATAGCCATGATAGAAAACAAGTTAAATCAAAATTGCTATCATTTTCTCACGATTATCATAAGTGCCTACCATGATATCCTTCTGCAACCTCTCTAGTTGTTGTTATGGAAGTCACGTAGTCGTTCTATGTTGAAAACCATAATTGTTTCGCATCAAGCCATGGAACTAATAAGTGGATTCCGATTCCAATTTTTTGGAACCGGTCCTTAGCAGGCAGTTTCCGGTTCTAGATCGAACCGTCCACTCGGACCATGCACACCCCTAATTTGCGATGCGGGAATTTGAATGCAAGGGGAACTGTGGGAGCTTTAGAGAGAGAAAGAGGAAGAGAGAGAGAGAGATGATTGTCCTGTTAAAGCTAAACAGTGGAACCGGGGTGGAGAGAGAAAGGGAGAGAGAGAGGATTAACGAGGAAATGCTGCTTCTTTGCTGCTGATTACGGCATTGGGATCCAGGAAAAGCGAGAGAATTTGAGAAGTCTGTGCATTACAGATTATTCATGAGTTAATTCGAGTTAGGGTTGATGATTATATGAGAACTAATATCTATTCGAGTCCTAACTCGAGCTACTCCATAATCTTGTCAAATTGAAGCTCTAGCTCGCCAATACTTTTGTAAACTTAATTTTAAAAAATTAATTGTTATAAAATTAGGTATAGACATATTATCTACAAACATATATAGCCTATCGACTTCTCATTTATATTAAGCTCCTACATGAAATTATCTCAAATTTAGTTTTAAACACTAGCTGTGAAGTTGAGACGGCCTTTTGTTTGGCACTGTAACAGATTGATTAGACTCAACTCCTAAGCCCCAACCATGTTGACACCCAATTTGATTAATGAGAGTCAAAAATTCCATTGAAGTGGTTAAGAATTCTGACATTTGAAACTCAAGCGCAAGATTAACGTTGAGAAATCTCAATACTCAAAATCTAGTCTGATCTTCAACGTGCAAGTTTTAATCCCCCTATCATTTTCAATCCCTATATTAACCGATAGCCCGCAAACACTAATAAATGTAAGAAATCTTCAAGAGTCACCTTTCCTAAGTCATAGCTATAAATCTTGTAGCGATGTAGCTTGGCTTCCAAAATCCTCGTTGTAACTTTTCTCATACAAAATGACACTCCTGTTTTAGAAAAATTCTAAATAAAGAATCGAAGTGTTCTTATTTTCTCAAATACGGACATAAAATATACCTTATTTAAATAAGAGCATGCAATGATTGTTTAAGATAAGGGCCTGACCTCATCAGTTGTTGATTGGCTAAATATTTCAACCGATCAAAGGCGTTTTCATCTAATTACAATTTTAATTTTAAATTATTTTTTATTCTTTTATTTTATTTTTTCACTCTTCTATTTTTTGTTCCCCTTTTCAAAGAGGGCCAGGCTCAATGACCCTTACCGACCACTGGTAAGGGTTGGCATGAGCTCGACCATCTTTGCTAGCTATTATTAAGGGTCCATGAGGGCCTACAAGCCCTCGCTAGATTAGATGAGAATCGGCCTCACTTGGGGCCAACGAGGGTTCGGTGACCTTCGCTAGCCACATATGAGGGCCAATCTCGCTGATGATCGCAAGGGCAACCTGGTCCAAGGTCGGCCACCAATGAATAAGAAAAAAAATCCAAAAAAAAAAATTTAAAAAAAAGAAAATAAATGACTCAAATGCCATTGACCAACCAAAAAGTCAAGCCATTTTTTGAATTACACATAATCATGGACTCATGGCCTTCTTTGAAATAAGATTTATTTCAAACTTTTATTTGAAAATATTGTGACACTTTAAATCATTATTTGGAATAAAGTTTACTTCAAATCTTTATTTGAGAAAATGAAAATACTTTAAATCATTATTTGAAATTTTCCCCTAATTCTATATATATGATGTGTTTTTTGCTACAATTTTTGTCACGATATATCTCTAATTTTGAATAACTATTTAGCAATAGAAAAATTCCTTACTTGATAAGAAATTAAAATACCAAATATCCTCCTTTTCATTTTTTCATAAATTAACTCGGAGTATACATAGAGAAATCCTTAATAATTTCAAGTTTTCAGATTAATTAAATCATTGAGTTTCTATCATGTCATCCATCTTCCAATAAGTACTTCTTATAGTAAGTTTCATTTTTATTTCTTGCAACTTAAATTCTTAAAAATATATTTTTTCAATTTTTTGAGGTCTATCATTGGAAAATTTGCCTAATTTCATTTTCGATCATCGATATGCCATCAATAAATATCATGATAAATGAATTTCCTCTCCTTGAAGTAAATAGGGAATAATAATAATAAATAGTCAACAATTGTTAACATCTGAGAAATTAAAAGGGGAAGAACAAGAAGAACAAGAAGAAGATCCGTTAGGTTTTCCATTTCTTGCGTTTCGAGCATTCCGTCACTCGCTGCTTCTTCTCTCTCTCTCTCGATCTCTATCCAACCCTCGAGCCGAGCTGCACCGCGGTATCGCGGCCTCCGACCACCGCCGCATCCACGCCGCCGGGCCACCTCGGCGTTCGGCAGCAGCGCCGCCTCTCTCTCCGCCGCCTCCGATCACCCCCCGAAACCCTAGGTCCCTCGCTTCGGTTCTCCGGGATTGCTTGAAGATGGACGAGGACCAGGAAATGGAGAGGTTCGGGATGGACAACGATTACGACGACGGGCAGTGGATCGACGGGGAGTTCTACTACCGGCAGCGGAGGGAGAAGCGCGCGCAGACCAAGGACGACGCGCTCTACGGCGTCTTCGCGTCGGGGGACTCCGATTCGGACTACGACGACTCCTCCAAGAGGAAGCGGAGGAAGAACAGGGACCTCCATGGTAAGGCTGATCTGTCGAAGCCCGTGAATTTCGTGTCCACCGGCACGGTCATGCCGAACAGAGAGATTGATGAGAATTCGAAGACAGAGAATGAGGATGACGAGTCCGCTGACGTGGATGAGGATAGGCCGGGCTTGGGGGTTGGTGCTGGGGTGGGTTTGGGGTTTAAGAAGCGGGACGATGGTTTCGATGAGAATGGCGAGGAGGAGGATGGTTTCTTGCCGACGGCATTTGGGCGGAAGATCAAGGAGGGAGCGGAGAGGAGGAGAGAGCAATCGAAATTGGAGAAGAAAGCGCAGCAAGGTGGGGCTAAGAGGGATTCTTATGAATCGGGGAACGTGGGCGGCTTCGAGAAGTACACCAAGGGAATTGGAATGAAGTTGCTCGAGAAAATGGGTTACAAAGGGGGTGGTCTTGGGAAGAACCAGCAGGGGATTGTGGCACCCGTTGAAGCAAAGTTGCGTCCTAAGAATATGGGTATGGGTTTCAACGACTACAAAGAAACTCCTGCAAAGGCGCCTGTTGCCTCATTGGAGCCAGAGGAAAAGAAGCCATTACCCGATGTGCCTGGTAAGGAGAAGCTTTGGTCTAAGCAAATGAAGAGGGCAACACTGAAAAACAAAGCGAAATATATTACAGCAGAAGAGCTGTTGGCGAAGAAGCAGGAACAGGGTGTTGAAGTTGTGCAAAAGGTACTTGACATGCGCGGACCTCAGGTTAGGGTATTAGCAAACTTGGAGAATCTGAATGCGGAAGAGAAGGCGAGGGAGAGTGATGTTCCTATGCCCGAGCTCCAGCACAATATAAGGTTGATTGTGGACCTGGCTGAGTTGGATATTCAGAAGATCGATAGGGATCTGAGGAATGAGAAGGAGACAGCTCTGAGCTTGCAAGAGGAAAAAGAGAAGTTGCAAGCTGAGGCAGAACTCCAGAAGAAACAACTAAATAACGTGAAGGAGATAATGAATACACTAGGCCGGATTGAGGAGGAAAAGTCGATGGGAACATTGACGTTAGACTTGCTAGCCAAGTCTTTTGGTGACATGCTAAGAAGGTTTCCTGATGATTATAAACTTTGCAACTTATCCTGCATTGCTTGCTCATTTGCACTCCCTCTGTTTATCAGAGTATTTCAGGGATGGGATCCTCTTCGGAATCCCTCACATGGGTTGGAAGTTGTTTCACGGTGGAAATCTCTATTGCAAGGACAGGAATGTCTTGATATATGGGATTTGGGATCCCCTTATACCCAGTTGGTTTCAGAAGTTGTCTTGCCTGCTGTGAGAATATCAGGCATTAACACTTGGGAGGCAAGGGATCCAGAACCAATGCTTCATTTCCTCGAGACATGGGAAAAATTGTTGCCTTCTTCTGTTCTGCAGTCTATACTGAACATGGTTGTTATGCCAAAATTGTCGAGTGCCGTGGACTCGTGGGACCCCCGTCGAGAAACTGTTCCTATCCATGTCTGGGTGCATCCGTGGTTACCCTTGTTGGGACAAAAGTTGGAGGGCCACTATCAGATCATACGGTCAAAACTGAGTAATGTACTTCACGCCTGGCACCCGAGTGATGGCTCTGCGTACACCATATTGTCACCTTGGAAAACTGTGTTCGATTCTGCCAGTTGGGAGGATTTTATGCGCCGGTTTATCGTTCCAAAGTTGCAGCTTGTCCTCCAGGAGTTCCAGATAAACCCAGCTGATCAGAAGCTGGATCAGTTCAATTGGGTCATGTCTTGGGCCTCTGCTATCCCAATCCATCTCATGGTGGACTTGATGGAGAAGTTCTTTTTTGTCAAGTGGCTACAGGTGTTATATCACTGGTTGTGTTCTAACCCAGACTTCAATGAAGTTATGAACTGGTATCGAGGTTGGCGGAATCTTTTTCCACAAGAGCTGCTAGCAAATGAGAGTATCAGATATCAGCTTAGAATTGGTCTAGACATGATGGACAATGCAGCTGAAGGCATGGAGGTTGCCCAACCTGGTGTTAAAGAAAACTTAAGTTATCATAGGGTCCTTGAGCAGAGGCAGTTTGAGGCTCAGCAGAAAGCAGCAGCTTATGCTCGACAACAAGCTGCTGTTGGTGCTGGTGGTACCTCTCATATGGATGCTGCCGGTGGAATGCCTGAGATGAAGCTAAAAGAAGTCATCGAGGCCTATGCGCAGCAGCATGAGTTGCTATTCAAGCCTAAACCTGGTCGGATGCACAATGGCCTTCAGATATATGGTTTTGGGAATGTGAGCATCATTGTGGACTCTATTAATCAGAAGGTATTTGCCCAAAACGAGGAAGCATGGTCTTTGGTATCTCTTGAGGATCTGCTGAAGATGCATTACAGTTCACTGGCAAAGAGACGTTAGATGATAAATTCTTTGAATACCCACTGGTTGGAGCATTGTAGGTCAGTGAGGTTGTAAATATTATGCAGAGGAAATCAAAGTTAGTCTTCTAGCTTTTCTGTCAAATTCGTGATCTTGTTATCTCATGTGAAATCGCAATGGCAATTTTCATGGACATTAACGTGACAATGTAACACAGTTTCATTTTTGACATTTGAAACAATGTTTTAGGAGATAATTGAAGTGTCACTGAGCTTGAATGAAGTAATTAGAGGTCTGAGACTTTTGCTTCTAGCATCTTATCCTTATGGAATAACCAACGTTTTAGTTATAGTGGTATATATTACTCATATTATGATGACATCTGATGATACCAGTAAGTCTACAGCAGCAGTATTGATGATTAGCCAGAAAATCCTCATCACCATTTATTTATTTGCCATAAATGTATGTTTGTATGTTCTTGGATACAGAGGCTAATATATCCAATACTCTGCTTTGACAATTTGCTTGGTTCATGGCCATAGAAGCCTTGATGTTGTGTGATTCATGTCTATCAAACTTTTGGTAGTCGATGTAAGAAAGTATGTTTGGATGCTTTTGTGGAGCTTCTGGTTCCATATTAATGCTTGTCGAAATATGTGAATTACTTTAAGTTCCCTATGGCATCTAATAGCCCAATTAGTTGGTTCAGTACATATAGCACAGCCATATTTGATAAGTCTCCACAACGGTACAATGGTAGCATAATTGGATAAATAAGGATGGACTTTGGTCATACTTGACGTGTTATATTATTTTGGCCTCCCATGATGTTTGTTTCTTGTTGTTCCTATTGTGATAGTTTTGTGACTAAAACTACTTTGAAATGGTAATTTGGGAATTTATCCTCTGTGTGTGTGTGTGTGTGTGTGTGTGTGTGTGTCTTGGATCTCTTCTCTAGATATAAAGATAAATCTCAATTTCTCTCACATGATGGCAAATGCCCAGCAATTCGAGTTTTACTGCTATTATAGTCCAAATCCAGGTCAATCTCCATCATAAGTAGCTTGATTTGTTGAAGCTTATCCTGTTTGTTTCACCATACAGGCCAGGAAGTTATCTAAATATATCTATATTGACATTTAGAAATAGCTAGTACCGTCAGTTTGGAACAGGAATTCCAAAGGGCACTAGTGAGCTGCATCATTGGGAGCAAGCTTGTAGAGGAGTCGGTTTTCACTTTCTACTTGTCTTAAAGGCCTGCCAAATGCTTTACTTGAGCTCTTGCAGCTTTTCAAAAGCAAAGCTTCCAAAGCTCTCCCAGACACAGACTAGGAATTAGTTTGGTATAGTTGCAACTTTAGTGTAATTTTATTAAGATATGTAGGAACATTTCTGTTTGGCAACATGTCTTTTAAAGATGCAGTGCATGGAAACTGTGGGGCACCTTGCTGATAGCAACTGGGAGATCCTGCAGCAGGGGTGCCACAGTAGTATGGTATTTCAGACCATATAAGGTGACTATAGTTCCAAACCAACATTCTGGGATCTAAGAATTTGCTCATTATCAGTACATATGCATTTAATCTCTCTTTCTTAACATCATGCAACGAAATGTGGGGACAAACAGGTTAGGTTTTTAGCATAGCTTGCTGCTTATGAAAAATATTGCCGGTTAGATGTCCAAGAACCTTTATTACTTCATGTGCTGTAATGCAGGAAATCTACTGTTGGGGCTTGCATTCTAGAATATAGAATTCAAATGGATGGAAGAGAATTTGAATGTGCATCAGTGAATTTGTTTTTGTCTATTTGTTTGACTCATTACATACTAGCGTTTGAATTAATCATTATAGTTTGATCTGTCTGTTGCTATCTTTCTACATAATATCATATATGTATCATTGGACTCAGCATTAGATTTGGCGAAAAATTATTTAAAAAGATCAATAGATGTGTGAAGTTGAGCAGATTTCCAGAGAGCAGGCAAGTTTCTTCCCAGCATTCTGCATATGCAATTTGTCTTGCAACCCTTTGCTTTTTGCACCTGTGAGTACATTTCTTACACACGTTGTTTTTTCCTTTCTGTTTTGTTGGCTAGAGTGTGATCTCACTTCTTTCCCTTCAGAGACATCAGTTGATTTGGCAGTTTTTGGACTTGTCTTTCTTTCAATTTTACATCTTCCAATGTGTTGTCCTGTTTCTTTCTGCATCAATATTTGCTTTGAGTATTTTTTGGGTCTGATGACATGTATATTTTTTTCCTCCAAACTAATTTACCGTCTTTAAGTAAAATTGAATCGTTATTCATGCATATCTTTCTTGGTAGATGGAAATTCTTACAGATTTTTCCATTTGAACTGTCTTTTTGGATTTGCCCTTTCTACATTCTATCTTAGAAGGCATTTTGGCGAGTCTATGTTCTGATTTTGGTCTGTTATGTCATGATTCAAGCTTAAGGAATGTGGAGTGTGTGTGTGGGTCTCTTTTGACTTTCCTTGCCCTATTATCAGATGGAATTTTGATGAGTGAATGTTCTGATTTTGGTCTGGTTAATGGAATTTTGATGAGTGTGTGTTCTGATTTTGGTCTGGTTATGGTGCAACTCAATATTCAGAAATTTGGAGTGCGTGCAAATGATTGGACTTAGATAACATAGCATGTCATCTTTAATTTTCATTAAAAGGTTGATTTTTTTTTTTTAATATAATGAATGTACATAGAATGAGCTGTGAAATGTGATTTAGTTTTTAGTGTAGTTGATTGATTAATACAATGTCACTGGGAAGTTACATTAACATGTGCATAAGAAATATTCGTTTGTAATCTGTTCAAAAGTTTCTAAGGTGGTTGCAATTAATGCTCCATTGAGGAATGCTTCCTAGAAACAATAAGCCACGGAGGACAAGGAGATTTCTTACTTCTGCCACTGCTGGATGAGGTTATGATTGACTTATGTGTTCTCTAGCTGTTCAACTGAACCTACTTTTGAGTACATCTTTCCAGAAAAGTATATCTTTGTTAATTATAGTCTCTTTCAGATGTGTAATATGATTATAATCTCGCCTTTTCTGTCGTTGTGAGATTTGTGGCATGGTTGACTGCTGCCCATTTTCTTACTTTCTGCTAAAAAAACCCTTCAAGAGGGTGGTGTCCTTCTTTTGTGTCATCTTTGAACTTTTCCCAGAAACAATCCCTTAGTTGTGGATCATTAATGGAGTCGAGTATCACAACATCTTCTACTCATCCTATATACTGTGTTGGAATACTGCAACAGTTGCATGAATTACCTAGACCTACATGAGAAATCTCTAAGTTGGTAATTAGTTGGTAATGGATTTAGTGTCTACGATTTGATAGTGTATACTTGAATGTTACCTTAGATAATTACTGCTCTCTCTAGATTGAACCAATTTTATGTTCTGAGAAACCATGTTGGTTGTATCTTGTATATGCAACCCTCTTCAAAGAATTTACTGGCCATGCTCTCCTGAGCACTTGGTTTTCTTATGTGAGATTTGAGCCCTGAGCACCCTTCTCAGAAAAGTCGAGAGTAGTATTGATTTGAAGTATGGTAATTTTGTTATGCAGATATTGATTTTTGTTTATATTAGCTATAGGACTAGGCTCAGATTATGATCATTGTTGCACTGGTCAGTTTTCCTTTCTTTGATTGGTTAAAGCTGGTCTACCTAATTAGCAGGAGTTAGGTCTTGGTGAAATGCAATATCTTATGCAAGTGTACCTAGTGGAACTCTGAGCCTCTGTTTTATCTTTTTATTATTTTTTGAATTCTCTTAGGTTCTCCTTTAACTCCTGCATGAATCCTGGACTCCGTGGCAATTTGCCACATTTCCTCAGGAATTTGCACTTATGAGTGGCAAATAGTAAAACCACAAGCCTCGTGTTCATCCTGGGTGGAGGATTGAGGTTCTGCTCATAGCTGGAGATAAGATGACAGCGCTTGGGAAGCATCGACCTTGGAAGCTCCTGCTTGTACTCATTTCTTGAAAGACTACAGTGGGGTATCCTTGTATACATGACATGCTATATTCTTGATTGACGCTGCCGCCTCCACACTGGTGTTCCTCATTTTGAACAATATGATTGCGTTGTATCATGACCTGTCAATCTAGTGTCGGCAGGTTGTAGAACTATAATTAAAATCCTCAACGACGGTTTAGAAGTTTGAAATTCTCAACAAGGGGTTTTCAGAACACAATTTGTTAAAAGTTTATCATCAACTAAAGGATGGAAGTGAAAATGGTTGTTGCCTTTGTTGACACATTCTTTTATCACCTAAGTTGACGCATTTTGTACAACTAAAGAATCTGACCACAAGAAGCTGTTGGTATTCAATTTTTGTCACTGCAGCTATTTTACATGAATTGGTTGCTAAAACTGAAACCGGACAGACGCCATGGTATGGTAAGTCTCGCAAAATGCAACTTGCTGACATTGTTTTAACATTGGAAGGACAAAATTCTCTTACTTGTTTGTCTTATATTATTTTCCTCATCAAGGAAGGCTAGCTCTCATGCACACCTTACGGCTGTACTTTCTCGTACATAAATGAGACGAAGGAGACCAAAGTCTCAACTAACAGTGTAGATGTAGACCTAGAAAAGATGGGCTGGTGTAATTGGAATTGCAGGTGAATCCTATTTGGGTTTTGCGCCGTTCAGAGACCATTCGGTCTCCGTGGGCGGCAGTCTTCTCTCCTCCACCTCAAATGAAGGCTCTCTTCATGAAAGGCCAGGTCCCCAATCTTGTCCTTGAGTCCTTGCACTTGAACGGCACATAGTAGAAGAAGACCCTGAACCAGCTCGACCAGCTTCGCGTCCTCAGCCTCGAGGATAACTCCATCTAAACGGCAATGCCTTACCCACCTCCTCAAGATCCTTGTACTTGATGGGAACCGCATCTCCGATGAGATACTTGGCAATAAATGACCCCATGAAATTCTTTTCTTGAATATAATTATATTTTTTTTTCTTTTAAATCCGGCACATATGCAAAATAAATGGTCTTCTATGGCAAATTTGGGGTCCGGCTGCCCATTACACATAAAACAAAATGAATGGCCCAAATTGCACTGCCGTTCTCCTACCATAGTCCTTTGTTGTACATGGGAGGAACTTCAGTTCTGTACGGCTTATTCAGTCTGAAACTGGGACAGAGTAAAAGTAGGTCCTTGTGAGGTGTAGAGATGACGGGGACAATGATCTGAAGAGGAACGTACTTAGTAAGTTGGTTCGTGCAAGGACAAGTGGAATTGTTGTCGATTCTAACGTAAATTCAAGCTTAACGAGAGGCTAGTAGTGGCTGCTAATCCACCTGCAATTTTAGTGCGCAAGGCATCAAAATGGACATATGATAAGAGAAGATATAGATGCTCGCATTCCTTATGCTGGACTTGCTCTGGGAAAGCTAATGAATTTGCCAGTGAGATTATTGACTCAGAAGTTACAATTCTTAAGCGCCTGTTTCAAACCACGAAGATTGCCAAAGATCCCGGTGGTTAAGGAATAAGGATAATAATGTCACGAGAAGAATCTGTGACTGCCTTGTTATCAAGCTCTCTGAAGCAGGCTACACAAACTCACTCAATTTATTCTAATGTTTATTTCTCTGATTCTTCTTCCCTCCTAAAGTTGAGTTAACATTGCATGCGGCAAAAGGGTGTGACTGCCGTTGAAATCACAAGAACCTTTTTATTGGGTTGAATTGATTGCAATTACAGAAACTCTGCTTCACTTGTGGGTTTATTTCTGCACAATCACTTGAAAGGGATTACACCTTTTACTCCAGAGCTTTGGCTCAAACAATATGTTAAATTGCACCAAACTGTTGCTGAATAATAAGCTGAGCACCTTCAACTAATCTCCTCAACACTTCCCTGGCAGGCAGAATCTCCTTGATAAGCCCTACGCCTTGTCCCGCGTACATTGCCATGCTCTCTATGTCGCCGGTGGTTGTTGAGTTTGGAACTGTCCCTGTAAAGCGGTGAATCTGCTTCTCCTGTTCAAACGTAAGAAACAGACATTCTGCTAAGCTCTAAGGCTCGATCCAGTTACAGCAACAGCAATAATTTCTGGTTTCTAGCATGAGACAATCTTGCTATTAGACATCGAATCTTACCACTCCATGTACTGTTGATCGACCGATTATGGGCTGGTTCACCTCATTTTCATTGGGAGGAAGAGATCTCCAGTCATTGAAGAATGGTGTTTTCAGGACACGATGTGGTGCCCCTGGCCACCGTGCCCTCCCAAAAATGTCTGTGTACTCTGTTTGGTCATACTCGACCAACTTCCTCTTGTACAGAGGGTGTGCATTACTTTCTTCTGTAGCAAGAAATCTGCAAAGGAATAAAACATTGCAAGGTGATCAAATCAACTCCATTCCCGGTTTCCAACAATCAACCATAACAGGTAACGCAATAGAAGTTGGTTTACCTCACTCAGATCACTATCTAGCTCTAGATTTTGCTCATGCAACTCCAAGTAACTAGATTCTTTAATCAAATACCATGTGCTAGATGTCACAGATTATATTCTATTCTCTCGTCATAAGGATATCTTGGTTCTACCATTGACCTTTGAATTCTTTTCTTTTGCTTCACAGTTTCTCAATGTGCAAGAGGCTCTTCGGCAAAATAAACTTTACCAATGATGCTTTATAGCAACAATCAGAGCTAACAAACATTAATTTGCATTGATATTTCATAGGGATCTCACGATTCAGTCACTGCTATGGGAATCTTACATACCTAGTGCCAATGCAGACACCTCTTGCACCAAGAGCTAAAGCTGCGACATAGCCACGTGCATCCACAATGGCCCCTGCAGCGATCACTGGTATATCTTTGTCACCAACTAGATCAACCACCCTCGGCACCAGGGTAATCAACGCATCCTGACAGATTTGAAAAGGACAGCAACATGAAAAGTAAATCCCAATAATCATCAACGACATTGTAAGGAATATGATGGACAATGCAAACCAACAAAAATTACAGAATAAGTTTATCTTCAGACCGCTTCCGGGCAATACCAAGTTCTACCAATTCTCCGACTCTCCCATTAATTTGAATATCAAACACCGTAACATGTTGTACTATTTTAGTGGAAGATACTTATACAGTCACATCCAGAAGTTCTCTGATAAGAAAAGAGCACTGAGTCTAGGATGTTGACAATGTACTTTGAGTGAGCTTCAATGTGAAGTTTTCAAACTACTACCATTTTGTGGATATTAACTTACTTCCATGGTGTAATTAGGGCCATTTACAAAGTTGAAGCAGAAGAGTATAGTATAATTAATCACAAAAGGGTTGCTAATTGGCAAAGTTTCTTTAATCTAACAAAGCAAATTCCAATCCACAATGCAGACAGTAAAAGAGAGCATCTAAATGTTCAGTTTCTACGCAAATACCATTTATTGTAATGTTTCTAGCACAACCACTCATAGATGCTGGTGCAACCAATTCGGTGGATCAGCTAAATTATGATTGTACAGCCAAACAAAATTCTGTACCTGTCCAATGATATGTCCTCCGGCTTCACGCCCTTGGACAATGATTGCATCTACACCAACATTGATAGCCCTTCTTGCCTCTTCAAAGCTACCGACCTTAAGTTTTTACAACAAGAAGTCGTGAGGAATCAAATCAAATAGAATAGCAAAGATTGCCTATTAAAGAGAGAAGGTTACAAAGATCAATCACTCACTTGAGGCACAACTTTGACTCCGACTTGATGAGCTTCTTCAATGAGCTCTTTTGTACACTCGCCCCAGTAAAGCTGGAGTACATCTACCTTTTCATCAAGTATCACCTTCAGGTTTTCTTCATGGGGAAATGCCAGAACAACACCTATCCCAAACGGCTTATCAGTCAAGGACCGGGTCTTCCTAATCAGCTCCCTCACATGATCTGGTGCCTCCTGAGCACACGCCGATTTTGAGAAGAAAAGCAAAATCACCATCCAAAAACATGGGAAAGATAAAAGATAATGAATATGGATCGCTTGTTCAAATTCTCATTTGAACTTCACTACGTCGCTTCACAACGTAACACTGTAAATTAGTCCTGCTACTAGCAGCATCACTCCTCAAGAACTAGTGCTGTTGTTAGGCCATCAATCTGTCCCCATTAAGGGGAAACAAGCAGTCTAAAATTTTCAGGTCAGAGGTGACTAAAAGGACTAATGATGTGAAAATTTGGGAATGCATATGCTTTGGCAATGGAATATCTGATTTCCCTTTTGAATCCCCATGACAGTTCTGGGTCAAGATTAAAAACACCCAAGTCAAGAATCTCTCTCTCTCTCTCCCTCTCTCTCTCCTGCTTCAGGACATAACCCAACAACATACAAGACACGACGAACCTCAGGCGCTTGGATCGAAGCTCAAAGCTCAAGGCGTGTTAAAAGCAGCGAGTGAGGGAGAAGCGTTACCCAGTCGGGAGCTCTGAGGAGGCCAAGGCCGCCGGCGTTGGAGACGGCGGCGGCGAGCTCCGGCCCCGAGATGTCCGGCCCCAGCGGCGCCTGAACGATCCCGTACTCGCAACCCAGTATCCCTCTCCACCCCATCTCCCTCTCCCTCTCTCTCTCTCTCTCTCTCTGCGAGACGAGGTTGGTCAATACCACCACCCCATCAAATCAATCTAATATAAAAGGGAGAGGAATGCGCATCAAGGCTGCTAGTAGTCAAGCGCAAGAGGACAGAAAGAGGGGCAAGTAGGAAGCAAAAGGCGATCTTCTCTCCTCTTCTTCTCTCTCTCTAGGATTCGCCTCAACTTTTGTGCTTTATCGCGCCGCTCCGGACGTCAGCGATTCCGACATTTCTTGGAATTTTCGATTCCATACGTGGGAGCGTGTTGGAGCAGCAGGAGGTGCTTTTTCAAGGCCCGCCGCGTCCCACTTCCGCCTTAGTACTCGAATTGAGTAATGCGCTTCGGGCCATTTCTAGAGTTTGTCAGGTATAGTACACTGCTCAAAAATATTTCTTCAATTTCGTTCATGATTACGAAAATTTGAGGCTCCTTTCTATGGAAAAATTGACTGGATCTAGGTCGGCCAAGGCAGGCGGATGGGCCGGAGGCTCGGTTAAGGAATTGCTTGCCGAGTTTGCCTATTTTGCCCTTTGGGCCGACCGGAGCTTGACCGGCCCTAGACAAGCATGGCAAGTTACCGGCTCCATGATCATCTGTTGAGGATATTGAGTGTGCCGAATTATTTAAATTCGTGGCATGTGGTATATTTAAACATATCTCATATGATATTTTGGTAATGGCCCACATTATCTCCGCATCCTATATAGTTTTATATACAACCAAGCTAATACAATCATCACTGAAAAAGTTGGACCCCACTCTCTCTCTCTCTCTCTAAAAGGCAAGAACTCAAAACAAAATCATCTTTGTAAACATGAACCCAAACCCAAAACGAAATCATCTTTGCTTGAGGCGTATTCCATTTGCCAATCTCTTCTTCAATACATTGTGCACCTTCAGGGAGCGAAGGAATAAACTTTGGAAAAAGTCACATGCCTGCCATGAAAATGCTCATTGATTTTAGTTTTCATAAATTCTAGATTTTCCAATAACCACTTTGCCTCGTGCACTATTGTAACTTTCTACTTATTCTTGAGAAATAGCTTCTATGATTTAGCCATATGTCACGTCTTAATAAGATATCTTGGAAATTCATTTGGGAGGATTCTCTTCGGTCAATCAAGCAATCATAAAAAATTTAGATCCGCCAACAATTAAAATGCCCAATGCAAGTAAGTGCAAATTACGAAAATGAACAAACAAAAATTAAGCCACCTAACAATTCACACTTCATTTCGAAGAATATGGAGTTCTTTTGTGTGTGTACTTCTTGGTTTTTTTTTTTTAAATTTAATTTTTAATTCTTGGCTTCAGGAAGAAGATGCGTTGATGGGTAGATCCCGATTTACTTACCGAATGCATTGGGGGTATTTTAAGGAACGTGCTGTAAGATTACCTAAGAAGATAGACTCGTCCTAGAGCACTGCCTAACTGCTAAATTAGAAGGAAAGGTCCAAAGGACCTTAACGTAGGTCCAAATTTTATTTGACTAGGAGGATAAAATGCTGAATAAAAGTCACTTCAGAATATAGGAGAGTTGGACCTTGGATATGGGTCTTGCTGTATAAGATGTGCCTGATTTTATAAGGATGACTTCCTCCACAAAATGCTTTGGCTCAAAATAAACCATATAGAGCCGATTTAATTTGAAGGGCCATGTGGTATTTCTAGAAAAACGAACAACACATGGCCCAAATTCTACGTTGGGCAATTGATAAATGGTAAGGATTGCTGCCTTTTCTTAGGAGAGCCATTGTGATGTTATCTTTATTTAACGAAAAATAGACTATACAACGAAGGATGATTGTTTTGTACATAAGATAGTTTCTTCACATGGTTACTTTTTAAAGGCTCGTCGCCGCCCACTTCCACTACCTTGGTACTCGATTGAGTAAGGCTTTGTGCCATCTCTAGAGTTTGTCAGGTCTAGTACCTGGCTCAAAAATATTTGTTCAATTTCGTCAATGACTACAAAATTTTGAGGCTTCTTTCTATGAAAAAATTGATTGGGTCTAGGTTGGCCAAGGCGAGTAGGGCCAGCAGGAGCTCGATTAAGGAATCACTGGTCAAGTTCGCCTATTTTTCCCTTTGGGCTGATCGGAGCTTGACCGGCCCTGGACAAAGCATGTCAAGTGCTTGGCTCAATGATCATCTATTGGGGATATTGAGTGTGACGAATTATTTAAAATCGTGGCAAGTGGTATATTTAAACATTTCTTGCACTACATTTTGGTAATGGCTCGCATTATTTCCACATCCTATATAGTTTTATATACAACCAAACTAATGCAATTATCACTAATGAAGTTGGACCTCTTTCTCTTAAAAAAAACAAGAACTCAAAACAAAATCATCTTTGTAAACATGAAGCCAAAACTAAATCATCATCTTTGCTTGAGGCGTTTTCCATTTGCCAATGTCATCTTCGATAAATTGTGCACCAAGAGAGGGTGAAGGATGAAACTTCGGATAGAGTCACCTACCTATCATGAAAATGCTCGTTGATCCTAGTTTTCATAAACTCTAGAATTTCCCGTAACCACTTTGCCTTGTGTGCTATTGTAGCTTTCTACTCACTCTTTGGAAATAGCTTCTATGATTTAGCTATATGTCACATCTTAATCAGACATTCTCGAAATTCATTTGGGAAGATTCTCTTCAGTCATTTAAGCAATCATAAAAACTTTTGGTCCACCAACAATTAAGATGTCCAATGAAGATAAGTGCAAATTACAAGAATGAAAAAAAATAAAAAATTAAGCCAACTAACAGATTCACACTTCATTAGGAAGAATATGTAGTTTTGTGTGTGTAGTTCTTTTTTTTTTCTTTTTTTTTTTTTAAATTCTGGCTTTAGGAAGAAGATATGTTGATGGATATATCCCAACTTACTTATCTTTCGGGCCAATTTAGTTGCTTATTTCTATCAAAGGCATTTCAGAACTTTTAAATAATTAAATGGTCCTTTTCAGCCATATCGGTTGTGGAAAATAGAATTGCCATTATTTATAATAATGAATCTTGTTAACTAGTGTCCTGACGGCACTCCAAAAATAAAATTCCAAATACATCCGGGTATTATATCAAGCGCATCCTTAAGATTGTCCGAGAAGGTAGACTAGTCGAGGTTTGTGAAAGTCGTCCCGGGACATCACCTGATTGCTAAATCGAAAGGAAAGGTCCAAAAGACCTTATTATACGTCTAAATTTTATTTGACTTGGAGGATAAATTGCCGATATAGGAGGTGCCTAAGCTTACGGAGATGAGTTCCTCCACAAAAAGCATTGGCCAAAAATACACCATATGGAGCCAGTTCAACGTGAAGGGCCATGTGGTATATCTAGAAGAAACGAAGGAGACATGAACCAAATTGTAAGTTGGGCAGTTGATAAATGGCGAGGATTGCTCCCTGTTTTTAGGAGAACCATTGTGATGTTATCTTTTATCTAACCAAAAGCAGACTATACAATCAAGGATGATTGCTTTGTACATGAGATAGCTTTCACATGATTACTTTTTACTGCTAACAAGACATTATGAGCATCTGACTGACCTCTACCCAATATGGTACTCCCCTCCCATCTCATGCCCGTCGGGGAATTCTCTCGGTGTCAAGAAATCTTACGCTCCTGGAGTTGTCCTTTTGAAAAGGCACGATAGGGAAATACCGTTGCTTGGGCCTGACTTTTTATTTTACCTATCCTCCATAGCTACTAAACGTTGAATTAAAGTTGATACGATGACCACAAATTAAGATAGACATTTTAATTATTCAAAAGAAGAGGAGATTCATCCTACCCGATTTTGTTTTTCCTTTTGTTGTTATTTATAATGGGTTTTTTTTTTCTTAAATAGACTAAGTGTCCATAACAAAAGCACTCGATTGCCCTGTGAGATGATAAAATGCTTTTCTCTTTTCCTTTAGTTTCTAATTAATGGTTTTTCTTCCGAAGTGATATTAAACAGGTTTTTTTACTTTAGAAGTATCTAGTTGCCACGTAAGACCACCACGTAAGCAAGTTCTTTTCTCCTTTTCTTTATTTTCAGTTGATGTTTTTTAATGCTAAATCAAATGAACAAGATGTTAATTCCAAAAATAAAATAAAAATGAACAAGATGTTCAAGATTAGTAGTATTTAACTCGGCCAGGAAGGCAATGGCGGAGCACGGGCGCTCGCTCTCCAGCCTCCTGGGCCTATTAGAAATGATTAGGGCTGAACCTTGTTGCTTCTCGACCCTTTTAAAAAGACTTAGGATTTATCTATTTCGTAAAAAATCTGCATTTTAGAAAATATTTATAAAAAAAAAATGATCTATTGTATCTTTTAAAATAACTAGTCAACAAAAATGTTTTCATCGTTTAAATATTTTCCTAAACCATGAAAATAGTATCCGTTCATTCATTTTTATGAATAAATCAAACGATCTCTTTTAGGAAAAAAAATTTCAAATTCATCTTTCGCCCCCTCAATAATAAGAAAGTAGTTCTAAGCACTCTTATGGCTTTAAGACCGCTGCTTGGCTGGGAGGTGGGAGAGAGAGAAAGGAGGAAGTTGTTTTTCTCACCGGCGTATTTTTGGCAAATTTACGGAAAGACTGGCCACTTCAATGGACGACTCAACATTTTAACAGAAAGAACTAACGGCAGCTACTAATGAGATAAATCGAAGTTAAAATGAAAAGTCAGGTGTAAGATTCAAAGGTCGAGATATTCATGAAAAACCGACTATAAGTCAGGTCACATTAGATAATGTCGGATTAATCCTGTTTTATCCGACACATTCATTCTCTTTTGATTGAATATTCTATAATGTCCCATGAAGAACTCTGTGACTGCCTTGTTATCAAGCTCTCTGAAACAGGATGCACAAACTCACTCAATTTACTCTAACGTTTATTTGTCTGATTCTTCTTTCCCCCTAAAGTTGAGTTAACATTTCATAAGGCAAAAGGGTGTGATTGCCGTTGAAATCACAAGAACCTTTTTATTGGGTTGAATTGATTGCAATTACAGAAACTCTGCTTCACTTGTGGGTTTATTTCTGTACAATCACTTGAAAGGGATTAGACCTTTTACTCCAGAGTTTTGGATCAAACATTATGTTAAATTGCACCAATCTGTTGCTGAATAATAAGCTGAGCACCTTCAACTAATCTCCTCAACACTTCCCCGGCAGGCAGAATCTCCTTGATAAGCCCTACTCCTTGTCCTGCGTACAACGCCATGCTCTCTATGTCGCCGGTGGTTGTTGAGTTTGGAACTGTCCCTGTAAAGCGGTGAATCTGCTTCTCCTGTTCAAACGTAAGAAACAGACATTCTGCTAAGCTCTAAGGCTCGATGCAGTTACAGCAACAGCAATAATTTCTGGTTTCTAGCATGAGACAATCTTGCTATTAGACATCCAATCTTACCACTCCATGTACTGTTGATCGACCGATTATGGGCTGGTTCACCTCATTTTCATTGGGAGGAAGAGATCTCCAGTCATTGAAGAACGGTGTTTTCAGGACACGATGTGGTGCCCCTGGCCACCGCGCCCTCCCAAAAATGTCTGTGTACTCTGTTTGGTCATACTCGACCAACTTCCTCTTCTACAGAGGGTGTGCATTACTTTCTTCTGTAGCAAGAAATCTGCAAAGGAATAAAACATTGCAAGGTGATCAAATCAACTCCATTCCTGGTTTCCAACAATCAACCATAACAGGTAACGCAATAGAAGTTGGTTTACCTCACTCAGATCACTATCTAGCACTAGATTTTGCTCATGCAACTCCAAGTAACTAGATTCTTTAATCAAATACCATGTGCCAGATGTCACAGATTATATTCTATTCTCTCGTCATAAGGATATCTTGGTTCTACCATTGACCCTTCAATTCCTTTTCTTTTGCTTCACAGTTTCTCAATGTGCAAGAGGCTCTTCGGCAAAATAAACTTTACGGATGATGCTTTATAGCAACA
This sequence comes from Eucalyptus globulus, assembly GCA_014182545.1. Lineage (NCBI taxonomy): Eukaryota > Viridiplantae > Streptophyta > Magnoliopsida > Myrtales > Myrtaceae > Eucalyptus > Eucalyptus globulus. Next base: position 12,497,502 of record CM024723.1, read on the forward strand.
ATCAGAGCTAACAAACATTAATTTGCATTGATATTTCATAGGGATCTCACGATTCAGTCACTGCTATGGGAATCTTACATACCTAGTGCCAAGGCAGACACCTTTTGCACCAAGAGCTAAAGCTGCGACATAGCCACGTCCATCCACAATGGCCCCTGCAGCGATCACTGGTATATCTTTGTCACCAACTAGATCAACCACCCTCGGCACCAGGGTAATCAATGCATCCTGACAGATTTGAAAAGGACAGCAACATGGGAAGTAAATCCCAATAATCATCAACGACATTGTAAGGAATATGATGGACAATGCAAACCAATAAGAAATTACAGAATAAGTTTATCTTCAGACCGCTTTCGTGCAATACCAAGTTCTACCAATTCTCCGACTCTCCCATTAATTGAATATCAAACACCGTAACATGTCGTACTATTTTAGTGGAAGATACTTATACGGTAACATCCAGAAGTTCTCTGATAAGAAAAGAGCACCGAGTCTAGGATGTTGACAATGTACTTTGAGTGAGCTTCAATGTGAAGTTTTCAAACTACTTCCATTTTTGTGGATATTAACTTACTTCCCATGGTGTAAATAGGGCCATTTACAAAGTTGAAGCAGAAGAGTATAGTATAATTAATCACAAAAGGGTTGCTAATCGCCAAAGTTTCTTTAATCTAACAAAGCAAATTCCAATCCACAATGCAGACAGTAAAAGAGAGCATCTAAATGTTTAGTTTCTATGCAAATACCATTTATTGTAATGTTTCTAGCACAACCACTCATAGATGCTGGTGCAACCAATTCGGTGGATCAGCTAAATTATGATTGTACAGCCAAACAAAATTCTGTACCTGTCCAATGATATGTCCTCCGGCTTCACGCCCTTGGACAATGATCGCATCTACACCAACATTGATAGCCCTTCTTGCCTCTTCAAAGCTACCGACCTTAAGTTTTTACAACAAGAAGTCGTGAGGAATCAAATCAAATAGAATAGCAAAGATTCCTATTAAAGAGAGAAGGTTACAAAGATCAATCACTCACTTGAGGCACAACTTTGACTCCGACTTGATGAGCTTCTTCGACGAGCTCTTTTGTACACTCGCCCCAGTAAAGCTGGAGTACATCTACCTTTTCATCAAGTATCACCTTCAGGTTTTCTTCATGGGGAAATGCCAGAACAACACCTATCCCAAACGGCTTATCAGTCAAGGACCGGGTCTTCCTAATCAGCTCCCTCACATGATCCGGTGCCTCCTGAGCACACGCCGATTTCGAGAAGAAAAGCAAAATCACCATCCAAAAACATGGGAAAGATAAAAAGATAATGAATATGGATCGCTTGTCCAAATTCTCATTTGAACTTCACTACGTCGCTTCACAACGTAACACTGTAAATTAGTCCTGCTACTAGCAGCATCACTCCTCAAGAACTAGTGCTGTTGTTAGGCCATCAATCTGTCCCCATTAAGGGGAAACAAGCAGTCTAAAATTTCCAGGTCAGAGATGACTAAAAGGACTAATGATGTGAAAATTTGGGAATGCATATGCTTTGGCAATGGAATATCTGATTTCCCTTTTGAATCCCCATGACAGTTCTGGGTCAAGATTAAAAACACCCAAGTCAAGAATCTCTCTCTCTCTCTCTCTCTCTCTCTCCCTCTCTCTCTCCTGCTTCAGGACATAACCCAACAACATACAAGACTCGACGAACCTCAGGCGCTTGGATCGAAGCTCAAAGCTCAAGGCGTGTTCCGAAAAAAACATAGACGGAAAGCAGCGAGTGAGGGAGAAGCGTTACCCAGTCGGGAGCTCTGAGGAGGCCAAGGCCGCCGGCGTTGGAGACGGCGGCTGCGAGCTCCGGCCCCGAGATGTCCGGCCCCAGCGGCGCCTGAACGATCCCGTACTCGCAACCCAGTATCCCTCTCCACCCCATCTCCCTCTCCCTCTCTCTCTCTCTCTCTGCGAGAAGAGGTTGGTCAATACCACCACCCCATCAAATCAATCTAATATAAAAGGGAGAGGAATGCGCATCAAGGCTGCTAGTAGTCAAGCGCAAGAGGACAGAAAGAGGGGCAAGTAGGAAGCAAAGGGCGATCTTCTCTTCTCTTCTTCTCTCTCTAGGATTCGCCTCAACTTTTGTGCTTTATCGCGCCGCTCCGGACGTCAGCGATTCCGACATTTCTTGGAATTTTCGATTCCATACGTGGGAGCGTGTTGGAGCAGCAGGAGGTGTTTTTTCAAGGCCCGCCGCGTCCCACTTCCGCGTTAGTACTCGATTGAGTAATGCGCTTCGGGCCATTTCTAGAGTTTGTCAGGTATAGTACACTGCTCAAAAATATTACTTCAATTTCGTTCATGATTACGAAAAATTTGAGGCTTCTTTCTATGGAAAAATTGACTGGATCTAGGTCGGCCGAGGCAGGCGGGAGGGCCGGAGCTTGGTTAAGGGATCGATTGCCGGGTTCACCTATTTTTCCCTTTGGGCCGACCGGAGCTTGACCGCCCTGGACAAGCATGGCAAGTTACTGGCTCCATGATCATTTGTTGAGGATATTGAGTGTGCCGAATTATTTAAATTCGTGGCATGTGGTATATTTAAACATATCTCATATGATATTTTGGTAATGGCCCATATTATCTCCGCATCCTATATAGTTTTATATACAACCAAGCTAATACAATCATCACTGAAAAAGTTGGACCCCCTCTCTCTCTCTCTAAAAGGCAAGAACTCAAAACAAAATCATCTTTGTAAACATGAACCCAAACCCAAAACGAAATCATCTTTGCTTGAGGCGTATTCCATTTGCCAATCTCTTCTTCAATACATTGTGCACCTTGAGGGAGCGAAGGAATACACTTTGGAAAAGTCACATGCCTGCCATGAAAATGCTCATTGATTTTAGTTTTCATAAATTCTAGATTTTCCAGGAACCACTTTGCCTTATGTGCTGTTGTAACTTTCTACTCGTTCTTGGAAAATAGCTTCTATGATTTAGCCATATGTCACGTCTTAATCATTTGGGAAGATTCTCTTCAGTCAATTAAGCAATCATAAAAAATTTAGATTTGCCAACAATTAAAACACCAATGCAAGTGCAAATTACAAAAATGAAAAAACAAAAATTAAGCCAACTAACAATTCATACTTCATTTCGAAGAATATGGAGTTGTTTTCTGTGTGTACTTCTTGTTTTTTTTTTTTTTAATTTAATTTTTAATTCTTCTTCGTGAGGAAGATGTGTTGATGGGTAGATCCCGATTTACTTACCGAATGCATTGGGGTATTATAAGGAACGTGCCGTGAGATTGCCCAAGAAGGTAGACTCGTCCTAGAGCATTACCTAACTGCTAAATTAGAAGGAAAGGTCCAAAGGACCTCATTGTAGGTCCAAATTTTATTTTTATTTTTTTGTCGAAAAAACTATTTTATTTATATCATAAGACAGAAACACCAAGACCCACTGCTGGGACATCAACACTTATTTGACTAGGAGGATAAATTGTTGAATAAAAGTCACTTCAGAATATAGGAGAGTTGGACCTTAAATATGGGTCTTGCTGTATAAGATGTGCCTGATTTTATAGCGATGACTTCCTCCACAAAACGCTTTGGCTCAAAATAAACCATATAGAGCCAATTCAATTTGAAGGGCCATGTGGTATCTCTAGAAAAACGAACAACACATGGCCCAAATTGTACGTTGGGCAATTGATAAATGGTAAGGATTGCTGCCTTTTCTTAGGAGAACCATTGTGATGTTATCTTTATTTAACGAAAAATAGACTATACAATGAAGGATGATTGTTTTGTACATAAGATAGTTTCTTCACATGGTTACTTTTTAAAGGCTTGTCACGCCCCACTTCCACCACCTTGGTACTCGATTGAGTAATGCTTTGGGCCATTTCTAGAGTTTGTCAGGTCTTGTACCTGGCTCAAAAATATTTGTTCAATTTCTTCCATGACTACGAAATTTTGAGGCTTCTTTCTATGGAAAAATTGATTGGGCCTAGGTTGGCCGAGGCAGGTAGGGCTGGCCGAAGCTCGATCAAGGAATCGCTCGTCGAGTTCGCCTATCTTTCCCCTTTGGGCCGACCGGAGCTTGACCGGCCCAAGCATGGCAAGTAGTTGGCTCCATGATCATCTGTTGGGGATATTGAGTGTGCCGAATTATTCAAAATTGTAGCAAGTGGTATATTTGAACATATCTCGCATGACATTTTGGTAATGGCCCACATTATCTCACATCCTATATAATTTTATATACAACCAAGCTAATACAATCATTACTAAAGAAGTTGGACCTCTCTCTCTCTCTCTCTCTAAACAACAAGAACTCAAAACAAAATCATCTTTGTAAACATGAACCCAAAACGAAATCATCATCTTTGCTTTAGGCGTATTCCATTTGCCAATGTCTTCTTCGATAAATAGTGCACCTAGAGAGAGCAAAGGATGGAACTTTGGAAAAAGTCACATGCCTGCCATGAAAATGCTCGTTGATCATAGTTTTCATAAAGTCTAGATTTTCCACTAACCACTCTGCCTCATGCTCGTGTGCTGCTGTAGCTTTCTGCTCTCTCTCTCTCTAGGAATGGCTTCTATGATTTAGCTATATGTCACCTTAATCAATCATAAAAACTTTTGATTCGCGAACAATTAAAACGTCCAATGTGTTAAGAAACAAAGCCAGAACAGAGAAGCTGATAAAGGCACAGAGAAGCTGATAAAGGCAAAGAAGCTGACCTGACAAAAACAGAGCAAGCTCGGAGTAAACTGAAGACTGAGCTGGCAATCCTCGATCCAAGCTGAGCTGGCAATCCTTGTGAAGCAGAAGCTGATCAAGCTACTGAAGAAGCTACACGTGTGGCTAAGATTAATCATTCTGTTAATAAAAGTTGTTAAATCTGGTGTAAAGGTAGTTCGAGAAGTTAGAAGCCTGAGTATAAAAGGGGTTAATGAAAAGTACAGAGAGAGAGAGAGAATTAATAGTTTTCAAAAAGAACTGGAATCTCCTTGATCTGAGCTTTCCTTCTAAGTCTTCGATAGAGATCTTTCTTTAGTGTTTTTCCTTTGATCTTCTTCTTCATATCTTAGAGTTCTACAAGATAGAACAAGAAGTAGAATGAACAGATGTATGATGAAGTTTGCAGTTGATTGATTCAACAATTACAGATTACAGAAGGTTTCTCACATACAGGTTATATTCTAGATTCTGCTTCTTCTCAAGATAAGCGCAAATTACAAGAATGAAAAATAATAATAATAAGCCAACTAATAGATTGACACTTCCTTAGGAAGAATATGGAATCGTGTTGTGTGTGTACTTCTTGGTTTTTTTTTTTTTAATATTAATTTTTGGCTTCGGGAAGAAGATGGTGTTGATGGATGGATCCCAATTTACTTACCTTTCGGGTCAACTTAGTTGGCTATTTCTATCAAAGACATTTCAGAACCTTTACATAATTAAACGGTCCACTTCAGCCATATTGGTTGTGGAAAATAGAATCGCCATTATTTATAATAATGAATCTTGTTAACCAATGTCCCGACGGCGCTCCAAAAATAAAATTCCTAATGCATCAGGGTATTATATCAAGCTCATTTTTAGGATTGCCCAAGGAGGTAGATTAGTTGAGGTCTATGAAAGTCGTCCCGGGACACCACCAGTCCAAAGAAAAAGTCCAAAAGACATTATTATAGGTCCAAATTTTATTTGACTAGGAGGATAAAATGCCGATATAGGAGGTGCCTTAGTTTGCAGGGATGACTTCCTCCACAAAACGCACTGGCCCAAAATACACCATATGGAGCCAGTTCAATGTGAAGGGCCATGCGGTATTTCCAGAATAAAACGAAGGAGACATGGCCCAAATTGTAAGTTGGGCAATTGACAAGTGGTAGGGATTACTGCCCTTTTTTGGGAGAACCATGGTGATGTTATCTTTATTTAACCAAAAATAGACTATATAATGAAGGATGATTGTTTTGTACATAAGATAGTTTTTCACTATGGTTACTTTTTATTGCTATCGAGACATTTTGATCACCTTAGTGATCTCTACCAAATATGGTACTTCCCTCCCATCTCTTGCCCATTAGGGAATTCTGTTGGAGTGAACAAATCTTACACTTCTCATTCTCAAGGCGTCCTTTTGAAAAGACGCGATTGTGATGATTTCATACCTCAGATTTGAATGAGGAAGCGAAATACCGTTGCTTGGGCCTGACTTTTTATCTTACCTATCCTCCATAGCTACTAAAAGTTGAATTAAAGATGATACGATGACCATAAGTTAAGATAGAAATGTTTGATTATTCAAAAGAAGAGGAGATTCATCGTACCGATCTTGTTTTTCCTTTTTTTTTTTTTGTTATTTATAATATTTTTTTCTTAAATAGACTAATTTTCCATGACAAAAGCACTCGATTGCCCTGTGAGATAATCAAATTCTTTTATCTTTTTCTTTAGTTTCTAATTAATGGTTTTTCTTCCGAAGTGATATTAAACAGGTTTTTTACTTTAGTAGTATCTAATGGCCACGTAAGGCCACCATGTAAGCAAATTCTTTTCTCCTTTTCTTTATATTCAGTTGATGTTTTTTCTTGCTAAATCAAATGAGCAAGATCTTAATTCTCAAAAAAAAAAAAAAAAAAAAAAAAAAAGAACAAGATGTTTAAGATTAGTAGCATTTATCTCGGCCAGTAAACCAAGGGCCGAGCACGGGTGCTCATGCTCCAGCCGCCTGGGCCTTATGGCCCATTAGTAATGAATAGGGCTGAACCTTATTGCTTCTTAACCCTTGTAAAAAGAGTTAGGATCTATTTATTTCATAAAAAACCTACATTTTAGAAAATATTTTCTTTAAAATGATCGATTATATCTTTTGAAATGACTAGCCAACAAAAAGTGTTTTCATCATTAACAATAATCTATACCTAAACATTTTCGTAAACGATAAAAACAGTATCCGTTCATTCATTTTTTTGAGTGAATCAAGAGACCATTTTTAGGAAAATATTTTTCTAAATTTGTTTTTCACCCCTCAATAATAAGAAAGCAGTTCTAAGCAACCTTATGGCCCTAAGATGCTGCTTGGTTGGGAGGTGGGAGAGAGAGAAAGGAGGGGGTTGTTTTTCTCACCGGCGTATTTTTTGGGAAATTTACGGATGGACCGGCCACATCAGTGGACGACTCAACATTTTAACGGAGAGAACTAGCAGCAGCTACTAATGAGATAAATCGAAGTGAAAATGAAAAATCAGGTGTAAGATTCAAAGGTCGAGATATTTATGAAAAACTAACTATAGGTCAGCTTACATTAGATATTAATCCCGTTTTATTGGACATATTCATTCTCTTTTGATTGAATATTCTATTTTAGTGTGCTTTTTGATGTTTTACTGATTTATTGAGCTGGCTTCACTTGAGATACTCATCGGAATGGAAATTAATTCAAGTATTTTCCAAAAAAGAAAAGGTAAATACCACGGAAAATCTCAAACCAGTATATATGTGACAAATTTACTCCACATTAATTTTTTGACCACGAAAAATATCAAATTGATATACACGTGATAAATCTACCCCAAACTAATTTTTTAACTGCGAAAAATTCAAAATCGGTACACTCGTGATAAATTTATCATAAATATTTTTTTAATCATCAAAAACTTTGAAGTGGTACATTTGTGACAAATATTATCCATACCTACTTCATGATATTTAGATGTAACTTATTGATCATATACCTACTTCATGATTATTTGTAGAAAAATATTTTGTAACTTATTCAATGAAGCAATATAAGCAATCATTTTCCATGAAACAAATAGAGGCTAAAAATTCTTTCTATCTTTTTAACTTATTCAATCACATGCATTGAAATCAAGCTAAACTATGTCGTGAGGAGAATACCTAAAAATTGTTGGCTTTTGGATTGTTTTGAATGAACTTGATGATCTCCGAGAAAATAACACCTAAAAATTGTATTGGAAAGGCGAATTTTTGACACATTTCTTATTAGATGCAATTTGTTGGGATTGGTTCCCGAGAAAGTAATTTTTAAATCTTTTAATCCTTGTATCAATGACATCTTCTTGATCGAAATGAAGATGTGTATTCAATCTAACACATGAAATCATAGGCATAAGATATCATTTGACCGTAGCATCAAATTAAAAAAGGTACATTGTAATTAAGAATGCTAGCATGAACTTTTTATTTTAATAAACTATATGAGGAAATCTTTAATAATTCCTTAGTGATTCAAATAAGGTTAGATGATATCACTCACCGAACAGAGATTAACTTGAACAAGTACAAACATTCATTCGGCTCTTTCACTTTGCATCTCTTTTTCCATTGTCATAAAGACGAGCTTCCTCGAAGGATATTAATTTTTGTTAGTGATTCACACCATAAAATCACATATATATTTCATGCAAGTTTCAATTGAATAGTCTTGTATCTTCATTGATAATTGTTAATTTACTGGAAAAAATAAGTAAATCATCCATGTTCCGTCCGTGCAATATTGGCTGATGAAGACTTGAGAAGGGGAAAAAATGAAATTCAAATCGATATCTACATCATAGTTTGTTCGGTCAATTGTTGACTGATCTCACACGATTCATCACTTCCACACGTGTTGGTTACCACAGCCTAATAAATTTGCATGAGTTGTCTAAGTAATGTGCATGCATCATGTGATTTTTTCGTAACTGAATATTGGACATCTCTTTTCTTATAGTCATTTGCACTTTTCGGGACATTAATGATCTTATCTAATAATATCGACATTCATTCTAATGGAATGATTAAAGTGCTCAAATCATGTATTGTTTTGGGTTTCGACTATAGTTACTAAATCAAGTGAATTTTGTCTAAATCATGTTTTGTAACCTCTCGTGTCTGTCATAGTTGGAAGGAAAAGGACCGAGAAAAGGCCAACTTTTAGTTTGTCTCATATCTTCACCTACATATATTTTCTATCCTCAATTTTTTTTAGCATAGTATTTAATTACTACGAACACACCACCAAAATTTTAGCATATTACATTTAATTAGCATTTCTCTTCTTATAAATTTTATGGTCTAAGAGTGATCTGTACAACTCTATATAACGAGTTGCAGGAATCTAATTCAATATTAATTTAAATTTGTTGACGAAGGCTTCACTTAAGGAATGCATAGCTACTACAAAGGATGCAAACTAATTCCACAGGTCCCTCTTTGTCCCACATCACCCAACCACATTGCCTTCTCATGCCAGTCTTTACTGATTCTGCTTTGATTGGATCATGTCGTGTGACAAGAATCTTACTTTTTATTTTCTGTTTGTCTTGTTCTAATTGGTCTTAGGTGATTGCTAAAAAAAATAAATTCTTTTTGGGCTTTATTCCTTTCGCGGATAATATGGTATTTCTAGAAAAATGTTTTACAAAAGGTCATTTTATAAGAAAATGACAATATTTTCCTATTTTCGGCTAGAACATGACAATAAATTAGAAACTATTTTCCATTGTTTGGTATGAGAATTTCAATTCATTTTTCCTCCTTACACTCTTTTTAATAATTTTATATTTTCTTTTTTATTTAAAAAATCAAAATTTTAATTATTTTTAATCTTTTTTTTCCTCCTCCTTCTTGGGCTGGTCACCGGTCATGGCAATGGCCAACGACTGGCCAAAGGCAAGCTCAAGCTTGCTTGAGGTTCGCGAGACTCGAGCTCGCCAATCAGGTGAGCCTCAAGCTCACCAACCTAGAGCCTAGCCAGATCAATGAGCTTGAGCTCACTTGAGGCTAGCGAGCTCGAGGCTCGCTATGGCCAGTGACGAGCCAAGAAAGAAGGGGAAAAAAAAAAAAGGGAAAAAAAAGAGAAAGAATAAAAATTTGAATTTTTAGAAAAGAAAAAAAGGAAGAAGTGGGGGCTAGTAGGGGTGTGAGATAAGAGAAAATGAACAAGGAAAATATTTTCTCTTACTTGAAAAGTGGAAAACATTTTCCTCTATTTTAAAATACTTTTTTCTGTTGATGAATAATTTTTTTTCCAACTAGTTTATTTTTCGTAAAACAAATATCAGAAAATTCTGAAAACGTTTTATTGGAAATTGTTTACTGTGAAATGAACGGAGCCTTAGTCATGTCCCATCAAAAGTATTTGCCACCCTAAAATTGCTTTTTCACTTCCTTTTTTTTTTAACGTGAGCGTGACGAATAATCAAAGGATAATTTAGAGTTAATTAGAGAAAGTAAATCCATTTACGATGGAATCGGCCTATACATGGAAGGAATTCGGTCAACATAGGAGCAAAAGTTGGCTTGCCGTGCACTTTAATGCGATGCGCCTCGGTCACTTTCTTACATTCGAACAAATTCCCACCTCTTTTATGGTCTTTTTCTCTACTTTTGCTTTTGGAAAATATGACTCTGAACACCCTCCCCTGGATTTTCGCTGCCCCAGCAATATGCGGACCGGATGTCACCAGAGCATCACCTTCACCCATCAAACACGGGCATGTAACCAGCCAAATCAAGTAAGGACACGTGGCGTGTGTCTAATAATTAGCTAAAATTCAGTATTATGACTTCCCATAATTGGGCTTTTGTTTATAATTTCTTGATTCCAGAAAAATAAAAGCATAGGAGCAAAAGTTGGCTTGCCGTGTACTTTAATGCGATGCGCCTTTACGATGGAATCGGCCTATACATGGAAGGAATTCGGTCAGCATAGGAGCAAAAGTTGGCTTGCCGTGTACTTTAATGCGATGCGCCTTTGTCGCTTTCTTACGTTCGAACAAATTCCCACCTCTTTTTATGGTCTTTTTCTCTACTTTTGCTTTTGGAAAATATGACTCTGAACACCCTCCCCTGGAGTTTCGCTGCCCCAGCAATATGCGGACCGGATGTCACCAGAGCATCACCTTCACCCATCAAACACGGGCACATAACCAGCCAGATAAGTAAGGACACGTGGCGTGTGTCTAATAATTAGCTAAAATCTAGTATTATGACTTCCCATAATTGGGCTTTTGTTTATAATTCCTTGATTCCAGAAAAATAAAAGCAAATAAAAGGTTGGACGGTTGAAATTGATTGACATTTCCACGACTTTTCCCATGTGAACTGTCAAAAGAAGAAGGAAAGGAAGGATCATTTACTTGACTTAGACTTGAACAATCACACTTCTTCAATGTAACATCATCTGCCAACTACTTGTTTACTTTTTGACTAGCTATATACCTTTAAGATTAAATAAATAGCTAGTTTTTTTTTAATAATTTCAAGAATTTTTTAATAACAATGTGACATATTAAAATGTTGAAGATCATAAGATAGTTGCATGAACTTTGTCATTATTAATTAGTAATTCATCTATAAGTATTAAAGATGCAAAATTAAATTTCCATATCAATATAACAAATTAAAAGCCGGTACAACATGGATTTAAAAGGTAATATTTTGATATATTATGATATCATGATATGGAATTCACGAACAAAAAAAAAAGATAATGTAACATTATAAATGGTGAAGCTTGAGCTTGCCTGTGAGCAGTCGTCGTTGCAAAACAACTGAGGAAGAATGAGAAAAAAATGAAAGAAAAAAAAAAAAAAAAAAATCGATTTTAAAAAAATAATTAAAATTAAAATTAAAAAATTGAAAGAAGCGCAAGGAAGAAAAGAGTTTCCTTAATAAATGGCAGAAAATATTCTCTCATTTATTTTTAGATTTCAGTTGAGCATGGAAAAATAGTTTTTTGAAAAATATTTTCTAGAAACGTTTTATTTTTTGTGAAATAAATGGCTTTTTAGATTTAACTCAATGATCATATAGTTGACGTTGATCCATGGTTTCGTCCAGTCAATGATTTGACTTCGTTGTCGGATTGATCCAATCTGATCCGTTGGATTGATCAATAGGCAGCCTCCTATAAAATCTGTATTTGTTGAAATTTTACACTTGTCCCTTCACCATTTTTTTTTTTTTATAAAGTCCCTTCACCATTTAAATGGGTGCAAGTTGGTCAGGATTGGACTAACATCTCTTTGTAGTTATCTGAAAATTAATATCTCGATATTTGGAATCACGAAAAGAAAAAAATACGAAATGTTTGTAAATGGAATTGCGACAGAAAAATGACTCTGTGAGAAATTACAAATTCAGAATTATTCAATGAAATGGAGAGATAAAATTATTAAGAAAAAATTTATAAATATCGAGTTAAATTGAGATTAAGGGATGGATGACGCTTGTCTAATTAGAGTTGCTCTCTAACACATCCTCAATGACTCGTTTCGGGACTTGAATTTATCCTCTCCTTTTCAGCACTACCCCAAATACCCCTAGAGATCCTGATCAAGATCTTTAGTTCTTTATTTATCTTTAGTTTCCTTTTTTTTTTTTTTTTTTATCTATTATTTCAATTCAAGGCATACAAAGTTTTTTTTTTTTTTTTTTATCTATTATTTCAATTCACGGGGTTCAAACTCTACATATCTCCAAAGATGATAAACCCTAGTGGTTAGGGCATACAAAGATGACATTAATACTTTTTTAAAGTTTGAGAGCCTATATGTGCCTCCTCCAAACTTTGAGAGGAAATAAAATGTCTTTAAGTTAATTCTTTACAAATCATTGAAAAAAAATTAAAACTTTTCAAGTGTTGTTATTCATCGGGTTTTGAACAAAATTAAAAGTAAAACATAAGCAAAACAAAATAAGAATAATGTAGGGCATTAAACATATACCGAGACTGAAAAAGGAATAAAAATCTGTAGAATTTGAAATAAAAATAGGGAAAAAGCTTCTTCTTCTCTTTTTTTTGGCTATTTGTGGAATCAAATGTATAGACAAATGATTGGTACGGTGTTGGTTATAAGACCACATCACAAGGCCCAACAAAATGATTGCCAGGCGTGCAAATGCATGATGCAAAACTATTTAATCAAATCATCGGTCAGGATGTATTCAATGCATCAACGCAAAACTCACGTCATGATGAATTCACGAGTCCTAGACCTAATCGATTCACAATATTGATGTTTTCAATCAACCCTCACTTGTGCCATTCTCAATTTTCATTCTGCAAGTCTCCATTTATTTCATAGAAATAAATAATTTAAAAATATTTTTTAAAAATAATTTTTTTTTTTATAAAATATTTTAATAATTTACAAAAAAATTATGCATAAATTATTATCAATAATGAAAACATATTTCATTGACCAATTAATTCAAGCAACACAGACAATTATTTTTAGAAAAATATTTTTAAATCATTTATTTTTCGTAAAATAAATGGAGCAAAATTCTTATTCTTTTTTTCCATAAGTCCAATTTTTCTTTCTACCTTATTTAATCACATCCATTGGAATCAAGCCAAACTATGTCACGAGGTGAAGGTGTGGCCAAAACCGACTATTCGGACAGGTGGAAAGGAGATGTGTAAAGATGTACGTACAAAGGCACCCTCATTTTTGGCACTAATAGGTGTACAAAAACATTCGGGACCAAATTTGTCCTTTCATAAAGCTGCCACAATAAAGTGAAACTTCATAATCCAAGGAGGGGAGATTTTTTTTTTTTTTTTTTGCATCAAAACTGTTTTTAAATGGAAACAAAGAAATTCTTCGCTTTTAGATTGTTTTGAATGGACCTGATGATCCCCGAAAAGAATACATAAAAATGTCTTAGAAAGACAAAGCTTCGGACGCATTTCTTATTAGATGCAATTTGTTGGAATCGATTCACAAGAAAGTAATTTTTCAAAAATCTTCTAATCCTTGAATCAATGACATCTTCTTGATCAAACTGAAGATGTGGACTGTAATCTAGTACGTGAAATCACAGGTTCAAAATTTCATTTACTGTAGTATCAAATTATAAAAGGTACATTATAATTAAGAATGCTAGCATAAAATTTTTATTTTTATAAACTATATGAGGAAATATTTAATGATTTCATAGTGATTTACATAAGGTTAGATGATATTAAACATCAAATAGAGATTAACTTGAACAACTACACACATTCATCCAGCTTCTTCGCTTTGCATCTCTTTTTTCATTGTCATAAAGACGAGCTTACTCGAATGATATTAATTTGTGTTAGTGATTCACACCATAAAATCACATACATATTTCGTGCAAGTTTCAATTGGATAGTCATGTGTCTTCATTGATAATTGTTAATTTATTGGAAAAAAATAAATAAATCATCCATGTTCCGTCCATGCAAAATTGGCTGATGAAGACTTGAGAAGGGACAAAAATGATGTTCAAATCGATATCTACATCGTAGTTTGTTCGGTCAATTGTTGACTGATCTCACACGATTCATTACTTCCACATGTGTTGGCTACCACAGCTTAATAAATTTGCATGAGTTGTCAATTTAAGTAACGTGCATACGTCGTGTGATTTTTTTGTAATTGATTATTGGACATCGCTTGTCTTATAGTCATTTGCAGTTTTCAGGACATTAATAATCTTATCTAATAATGTCGACATTCATTCTACTGGAATGATTAAATTGCTCAGATCATGCTAATTTTGGGTTTCGACTATAGTTACTAAATCAAGTGAATTTTGTCTAAATCATGTTTTGTGACATCTCATATCTGTCATAGGTGGAAGGAAAAAGACCGAGAAAAGGATTACTTTTAGTTTGTCTTATATCTTCGCCTACATATTTTTTCTATCCTCAATTTTTTGGGTGTACTATTTAATTACTACGATCAAAACAACAGAATATTACGCTTAATTAGTATTTCTCTTCTTACAAGTTTTACGGTCAATGAGTGATGTGTACAACTCTATATAATAAGTCGCAGGAATTTAATTCAATATTAATTTAAATTTGTTGACAGAGGCTTTAATTAAGGAATGCATAGTTACTACAAAGGATGCCAATTAATTCCCGGGTTCCTCTTTGTCCCGTGTCACCCAATCCCATTGCCTTTTCATGTCATTCTTGTTTGATTCACCTTTGACAAGGATCATATCGTGTGACAAGGATCTTATTTTTTTCCTAATTATAGTATTCTTCCCAAGATGGTTGATGTCCACTTTTTGTTTCTCTAGTTCTAATTGGTCTTAGATGATTGCTAAAAAAAAGGGAAAAGTGCCAAAAAAGTCATAAACCTTTTTGTCTTCGTGCCGATTTAGTCCTAAATCTTTTTTTGGTGCCAATTTAGTCTTAAACCTTTTTACATTGTGCCAATTCAGTCCTTTTCGGCCAATTTTGGCCGGATTTTGCTGACTGGACGCCGGCCGGCTGACATGGCCTGATCGTCACTGACGTGTACAACTTTTAATAATATTTTAATATTTTTAAATATTTTTTATTTTATTTTTTCTCTTTTATTTTTATTTCTATTTTTATTCTTCTCATCTTCTTCCTCTAGCCGGTCGCCGGAGCCGGGCGACCGCCGAGGTGACGGCCGGCGAGGTCGACCTCGTTGGCCACCTCGCTAGTGGCTGCGAGGCTCGCCTCGTCGGATCCGGCGAGGATTGAGCCTCGCCCATGGCTGGCGAGGCTCGACCTCGCCAGATCCGGCTCGCCACCCAGCCGCGAGGCCTCGCGCCGGGCGGGCGAGGCTCGGCCCGCCGGATCCGGCGAGGTCGAGCCTCGCCCATGGCCGGCGAGGGCGAGCCCCGCCAGCTCGGCGCGAGGCCAGCTGCCTCGGAGAACCCAGGAATCACAAAACCCCCACCCCGACGACCGCCGCCGGAGCCGCGCCACCGAAGACACCCCGAGCTCCCGTAAACCCTAGAGACGACGACGACGACGAGCGGAGGAGGGAGGAAATTTCTAGGCGAGATTGGTATCGGAGAACGGAGCCGGGAGGAGTCCAGCCGGCCTCGCGCCGAGCTGGCGGGCTCGCCCTCGCCGGCCATGGGCGAGGCTCGACCCTCGCCACCCAGGGCCGCGAGGGCGGCCTTGCCCGCCCGGCGCGAGGCCGCCCTCGCGGGCACCGGCGAGGTGGCCGGCGAGGTCAACCTCACCGATCGTCGCCTCGGCCGGTCACCGAGCCGGCGACCGGCTGTAGGAAGAAGATGAGAAGGAAAAAAAGAAAAAGAAAAAAAGAAAAAGAAAAAAAGAAGAAAAGAACAAAAATAAAAATAAAAAGAGGAAAAATAAAATAAAAAATAAAAATATTAAAATATTATTAAAAATTGTACACGCAGCGGCGGCGATCGGCCATGTTAGCCGGCCGGCGTCCAGTCAAAAATCCGGCCAAAATTGGCCGGAAAGGACTGAATTGGCACAACGTAAAAGGTTTAGGACGAAATCGGCACCAAAAAAATGTTTAGGACTAAATCGGCACAAAACCAAAAGGTTTAGGACTTTTTGGTACTTTTCCCTAAAAAGATAAGTCTTTTTTGGGCTCCATTTGTTTGACAAAAATTATAGTATTTCTGAAAAATGTTTTCTAGAAAGTTATTTCGGAAGATGATGATATTTTTTTTTATTTTTGAATAAAAAATGAAATAAACTAAAATATATTTTTAATTGTTCAGTTTGAAAAATTCTATTTGATTTTCCTCCATACACTCTTTTTAATTTTTTTTTTTAATATTTTTCATAAAATCGAATTTTATTTTTTATTCTTTTTCTTTTCCTCCTCGGTCTTCTTTGGCTAGTTGTTGGCCTTGTCAATAGCCAGCAATTGGCTAAAGGCGAGCCTGAGCTCACTTGAGGCTAGCGAGGCTTGCGCTCGCTGATTGAGGGAGCCTTAAGCTCATCAACCTTAGGCCTAAGCCAAAGGATCATGTTCGCCAATCAGGCGAACCTCGAGCTTGCTGGCCTTGGACCTAAGCTAGAGGCTCATGCTTGCCAACCTCTAGCCTAGCTAGATCAGTGAGCTCGAGCTCACTTGAGGCTCACTGTGGCCGGTGACGGGCCGAGAAAAAAGGAAAATAAAAGAAAATTAAAAATAAAAGGAATAAAAAATTGAATTTTTAAAAAGAAAAAAAAAAAGGAAGAAGTGGTGGTTAGCAGGGGTATGAGATAAAAAAGAGTGAATGAGAAAAATGTTTTCCCTTACTTGAAAAGCAAAGAACAATTTTCCCTATTTTAGAATTTTTTTTCCATTGTTGGAAAATATTTTTCCTAATCAGTTCATTTTCCGTAAAATAAATGTCAAAAATTTTAAAAAATCGTCGCAAAATGAATGGAACCTTAGTAACATCCCATCAAAAAGATTTGACAACCCTAAAACTACTGTTTCACGTCTTCTTTTTTTGCGTGAGCATCATGACTAATTAAAGGATAATTTAGAGTTAACTAAAGAAAGCAAATCCAATTATGATGAAATGGGTCTATACGTGGAACAACTTCGGTCAGCATGGGAGCAAAAGTTGGCTTGCCGCGTACTTTCTTGCAATGCGCCCAGGTCGCTTTCTTACGTTTGAACGGCTTCAAATTCCCCACCTCTAGTATGATCTTTTTTTCTACTTTTGCTTTTGGAAAATATGACGCTGAAAGCCCTCCCATGGATTTTCACTGCCCCAGCAACACGCGGATCGGATGTTGCCGGAGGATCATCTTCGCCCATCAAGCTAGCCAGATCAAGTAAGGACACGTGGTGTGTGGCTAATAATTAACTAAAATCCAGTATTATGACTTCCCAAAATTGGACTTTCGTTTATAATTCCATGATTCTAGGAAAATAAAAGGAAACAAATGGTTGGACGGTTGAAATTGATTGACGTTTCCATGACCTTTCCCATGTGAACTGTCAAAAGAAGAAGGAAAGGCAGGATCGTCTACTTGACTTAGACTTAAACTATCGCACTTCTTCAATGTAATATCATTTGCCAACTCCTTGTTTACTTTTTGACTAGTTATATACCTTTAGGATTAAATAAATACCTAGTTTTTTAAATAATTTCAAGAAATTTTTAAATAACAATGTGACTATATTAAAATGTTGAAGATCATAATATAGTAGCATGGACTTTCTCATTATTAATTAGTAATTCATCTGTAAGCATTCAAGATGCAAAATAAAATTTCCATATCAATATAACAAGTTAAACGCATGTACAACATGGATAGAAAAGGCAATATTTTGATATATTATGATATCACAATATTGAATTCACGAAAAGAAAATATAATGTAAAATTATAAATGGTGAAGCTCGAGCTTGCCTATAGGCGGTCACTGTGGCCAACAAATGGCTGAGGAAGAAGAAGAAAAAAGTCAAAGAAAAGAAAAAAAGGTAAAAAAATCGATTTTTTAAAAGTAATTAAAAAATGGTTAAAACTCTAAAAAAAACCCCAAACTAGTACACCTGTAACAAATTTACCAAAAACTAATTTTTTTTACCACCAAAAACCTCAAACAAGTACACCTTTGATAAATTTATTCCAAACAAGTATACTTGTGACAAATTTACTCTCTATTAGTTTTCATTAAGTTTTACTGTCAAATTATTAAATTGAATGATACGTAACAGTTGACTAGTATACCAATTTAGGATTTTACTCTCAGTTTGTCACAGTTCTACAATTTTTGTGGTCTTTTGTAGTATTAATCAAATTTAACAGAGGGTATATTTATAAAAAATATACCAGTTTTGGGTTTTTGGTAGTCGAATAAATTAGTTTGAGATAAATTAATAACAAGTATATTAGTTTGAGGTTTTTCATAGTTAGTTGAAATAAATTTGTTATAAGTGCACAAGTTTGAGATTTTTCATGGTAAAAAAATAGTTTAGAGTAAATTGATCACACGTGTACTGGTTTGGGATTTTTTAAGGTATTAACCCTAAAAAAATTAAACAAAAAATAAATAATAAAAATAATAATTGATATGCTTTATGTTCAACGAAAGGAACTACTCCTAAGATTTAACTTAATGATCATACTCAAGTCGACGTTGATCTCATGGTTTCGTCAAGTCAATGATTTGATTTCGTTGTCGGACTAATCCAATCTGAGCTATTGGTCTGATCAATATCTTTAATTATCTATTTATCTTTAGTTTCCTTGGTTTGTTTTTATCTATTATTTCAATTCAGGGCATGCAAAGATGACATTGATACTTTTTTAAAGTTTGAAAGCCAATGTGTGCCTCCTCCAAACTTTAAGAGGAAATTAAATGTCCTTAATTTAATTCTATACAAATCATGAATTGAAAAAACTAAACCTTTTTAAGTGTTGTTATTCATCGGTATTTGAAAAAAAATAAAAGTGAAACAGAAGCAAGACAAAATAAGAATAATGTAGGCCATTAAGCATATACCGAGACTGAAAAAAGGAATAAAAATCTGTAAAATTTGAAATAAAAATAAGGAAAAAGTTATTTTTTGCTATTTTGTTCAATCGAACGTACAAACAAATAATTGGTACAGTGTTGGTTACAAGACCATATCAAATGACCCATCATAATGATCGCCAAGCGGGGCAATGCATGCATGCAAAACTGTCCAATCAAATCATTGGTGGGTATGAATTCAGTTCATCCGCTTTGCTCACATGACGTGAAATCTCGAGACCTAGACCTAATCAATTCACGACATTAACCTTTTCAACCAATCCTAATCACTCGTGCTATTCATGAATTTTCATCCTATAAGGTTTTATTTATTTCATAGAAAAAATACATTAAAAAATATTTTCTTCAAAATGATCGTTTATATAAAATATTTTCATAATTCACGAAAATATTTAAATATAAATTATTGCTGATAATGAAACATACTCTATTGACTAATTAATTCAAGCGTTACAAAACGATTATTTTTAGAAAAAATATTTTTAAGTTATTTATTTTCTGTAAGATAAACGAAACATAAAAGTTCTTTTTTTTTTTTTTTTTTGCCTATAAGTCCAGTATATCTTTCTAACTTATTCAATCACATGCATTGAAATTAAGCTAAACTATGTCATGAGGAGAATACTTGAAAATTACTGGCTTTTAGATTGTTTTGAATGAACTTGATGATTTCCGAGAAGTTTTGACGCATTTCTTATTAGATGCAATTTGATGGGATTGGTTCATGAGAAAGTAATTTTTTGAAAGTCTTCTAATCCTTGTATCAATGACATTTTCTTGATCGAACTGAAGATGTGTATTTAATCTAACACACGAAATCACAGGCTTAAGATATCATTTGATCGTAGTATCAAATTAAAAAAAGTACATTATAATTAAGAATGCTAGCATGAACTTTTTATTTTTATAAACTATATGAGTAAGTCTTGAATAATTCCATGGTGATTTACATAAGCTTAGATGATATTAGACATCGAATAGAGATTAACTTGAACAACTACACAGATTCATCCAGCTCCTTCATTTTGCATCTCTCTTTTCATTGTCATAAAGAGGAGCTTCCTCGAAGGATATTAATTTGTGTTAGTGATTCACACCACAAAATTATACATATATATTTATATTTTGTGCGAGTTTCGGTTGTATAGTCATGCATCTTCATTGATAGTTGTTAATTTATTGGAATAAATAAATAAATCATCCATGTTCCTCTATGCAAAATTGGCTGATGAAGACTTGAGAAGGGGAAAAAAATGATATTCAAATTGATATCTACATTCTAGTTTGTTCGGTCAGTTGTTAAGTGAT
Source organism: Eucalyptus globulus (assembly GCA_014182545.1). Taxonomy (NCBI): domain Eukaryota; kingdom Viridiplantae; phylum Streptophyta; class Magnoliopsida; order Myrtales; family Myrtaceae; genus Eucalyptus; species Eucalyptus globulus. Next base: position 12,518,109 of record CM024723.1, read on the forward strand.
CTCACAAGATTCATCACTTTCGCACGTGTTAGCTACCACGGCCTAATAAATTTGCATGAGTGGTTTATTCAAGTAACGTGCATGTATCGTGTGATTTTTTGTAATTGATTATTGGACAACGCTCATCTTACAGTCATCTGTAATTTTCAGGTCAATAATGATCTTATCTAATAATGTCGACATTCATTCTAATGGAATGATTAAACTGCTCAAATCATGTTTTATTTTCGGTTCGACTATAATTACTTAATCAAGTGAATTTTGTCTAAATCTTGTTTTCCACATCTCATATGTGTCAAAGTTGGAAGGAAAAGCACCGAGAAAAGGCCAACTTTTAGTTTGTCTCATAACTTCACCTACATATTTTTTTCTATCCTCAATTTTCTTAGCGTACTAATTAATTACTATGAACACACCAACAAAAGTTTAGCATATTTCACTTAATTAATATTTTTCCTCTTACAAATTTTATCGTCTATGAGTGATGTGTACACCTCTCTATAACGAGTCGCAGGAATTTAATCCAAAACAAATCTAAATTTGTTGATGTAGACTTTGCTTAAGAAATGCATAGTAAGTACAGAGGACGCCAATTAATTCCACAGGTTCCTGTTTGTCCCACGTCACCCAATCACATTACCTACTCATGCCATTCTTGTGTGGCAAGAATCTTATGTTTTTTCCTAATTCCAGTCCTATGGTTTATGTCCATTTTTTGTTTGTCTAGTTCTAATTGGTCTAAGGTGATTGCTTAAAAAAAAAAAAATTAAGCTCCATTTGTTTCGCAAAAAAACTATAGTGTTTCCAAAAAATGTTTTCCAAAAAGCCATTTTAAAGAAAAATGATAATATTTTATGATTTTTAGCTAAAACATGACAATGAATTAGAAAATATTTTCCACCATTCAATGTGGAAAATTCAATTCCATTTTTCTCCATACACTCATTTTAATATTTTCTATTTTCTTATTTCTTTTTTTTTCAAATCGAGTTTTTAATTATTTTTCTTTTTTCTCTTTTTTTTCCATTTTTATTTTTTCTTGGCAACTGGCCAAAGGTGAGCCTAAGCTCACTTGAGGTCTCGAGGCTCCCTAGATTCCAATGAGCTCGCTTGAGGCTCCCTAGATTTTGGCGAGCCTCGAGCTTGCTAGCCTCGAAGAGGCTTGCTAATCTGGCAAGGCTTGTTGTGGTCCGTGACGGGCCAAGAAAGAAGGAGAAATAAAGAAAGAAAAAAATAAAAAGAGAAAAAGGAAAATAATAAAAATTTGAATTTTTAAAAAAGGGAAAAAGGAAGAAGTGGAGGCTGGCAGGGTGAGATAAGAGAAAGTGAGTGAGGAAAATGTTTTCCTTTACTTGAAAAGTGAAAAATATTTTCTTCTATTTTAGAGGGCTTTTTCTTGTTGATAAAAAATGTTTTTCCCAACCAGTTCATTTTATGTAAAATGAACATAAAAAAAAAATCCGAAAAGCAATATTTTAGAAATTATTTTTCACGAAATAAATGGAGCTGCACATCCCATCAAAAAGATTTGACCACCCTAAAACTACTTTCTTACTTCTTCTTTTTTGCGTGGACGTCACGACTGATTAAAGGATAAGTTAGAGTTAATTTTTTTAAAAAAAAAACAAATCCAATTACGATCGAATGGGCCAATACGTGGAAGGAATTCGGTCAGCGTGGGAGCAAAAGTTGGCTTGCCGTGCACTTTGGTGCATTGCACCTAGGTCTTACGTTTGAACAGCTTCGAATTCCGTCGTTCTTTTTATGGTCTTTTTCTCTACTTTTGCTTTTGGAAAATATGACTCTGAACGCCCTCCCCCGATTTTACTGCCCCGCAATATGCGGACCGTGTTACCAGAGGATCATCTTCGCCCATTAAGCACGGGCATGTAACCTGATTGGGTCTTTGTTTATAATTCCCATTCCATGGAATGAAGAGCAAACAAAAGGTTGGACAGTTGAAATTGATTGAAGTTCCCACGACTTTTCCCATGTGAATTGGCTCTGGCACACCTTGTCAAAAGAAGGAAAAGAAGGATCATTTACTTGACTTGAACCATCACACCTCTTCAATGTAAAATCATCTAACTTGTTTATTTTTTGACGAGCTATATACCTTTAGAATTAAATAAATACCTATTTTTTTTACAATTTCAAGAATTTTTTAAATAACAATGTGACTATATTAAAATGTCAAAGATCATAATATGGTAGCATGGACTTTGTTATCATTAATTAGTAACTCATCTATAAGTATTCAAGATGAAATATTCAATTTGCATATTAATATGACAAGTTAAACCCCGGTACAACATGGATCTAAAAGGTAATAGTTTGAAATAAATTATACTTCACCAAAGTAGAGATTTTGCTCTCTTTTATTTATAAGCACTATTGTCAACTTTAATAATAACAAACGATATTCCAAAAACCCAACCATGGGCAACTGCGTTGGTATTAGAGTATCTCCTTCACCGCTGAGGTCACGAGTTCGAATCCATGCGTTGCTAACATGTTGTAAGTGGGGGGCCATGGTGTTGAGGTCCTGTATTAGTCTCTTTCGAGTTATAGGCGTCGTTCCTAAGGTGCCATCGGGCATTGGCGGCCTTGTGACTCAGCAAGGGGGCTCAGACAGATTTCTTGGTTATCAAAAAAAAAAAAAACATGATATTCCAAAATATATAGTTTATAGAGAGAACATATATTATAATTGACAAATGAAATTAAAGTGGATTTTAAACTGTGAAATAGGCCTATTTACATGTACGGCTAATAATGTTCCCCTTTTAAATACTGGAAAGTCAAGATTTTGATGCGCGGAAAAGACTGAAGCCGGTCGCCCCAACTAAACGGCCCGGAAATTTAGGGATTGGAAAGATAATGAACAAAAGTGGGCCTCCATGGTGTTTCAGCTTTCATTGACAAACATGATCATCAATATTTACTTTGCTTGTCACGGCCTTGTAATTCTCTCAACTTGAGAGGACCTTAAAAAGATCTTTCGTGACTGTTCTTGCATTGATGACGTCGACATGTGTTAGTATGGAAGATCACGTTGCCCGCTATTATATATACGTGAGTTGTTTCGCAACAACGTCGCAAGAAACCTGAAAGAGATTTGAGATGAGAGCGCTTTACTACAAACCCTCGTGGACCTTCCTAATAGATATCGGGTTTTATCCGAGTCATTCTCATGCTTAACTGCCATCATTCTTCTATTCGGGAGTGTCCTAGCTTTGGTAGAAGCCAAAGGGGTCGAGACTGATCGATTGGCTTTGATTGAATTCAAGGCATGAATAGCCGATCCTGGTGGTGTTTGGAGCTCGTGGAATGATACTAACCAATTTCGCAAGTGGTATGGTGTCACATGTGGTCGTAGACACTGCAAAGTCACGATATTGGACCTCAGCTCTGAGAACCTGGTGGTAGTCATGCGACCCCATATTGGTAACTTGAGCTCTCTAAGAAAAGTCTTCTACATAACAATAGTTTCCACTCCCAAATCTCCCCGCACTTTGGCCTCTTGTTTCATTGCAAGAATTGTTTTTTTTGTAACAACTCATTTAGCAGACAAGTCCCTTCAAATTTCTCCCATTGCTCTAATTTTCTCCTTCTTGACTTAGGCTTGAATACGCTCGAAGGAAATTTGCCCATGGAACTCGGCTCATTGTCCAAGCTCTAAATACTCATACTTCAAGCCAACAATTTGACAGGGAACATTCTGCCGTCGTTTGGAAACTTATCCTTTCTTCCAGCCTTTGCAACAGTGTCAAATAACCTTGGTGGTATGATCCCGGAGACTCTCGGCCGGCTAAGACAACCAAATATCCTCACCCTTGGCATGAATATATTCGTCAGTACGATTTCTATCTCAATCTTCAATATATCTAGTGTGACGAAACTTGATGCGGCTGCCAACCAATTAGAGGGTGTTTACCCAGCGACTTATGCTTCACTCTTCCGAATTTCGAGATGATCAATTTGTTTGACAACCACCTTATTGGTGTTGGTGTTTGTTTTGATAAACAAGCATACATGCATAAGTAAATTAAGACCAAAAGTCTGATCACATCGGAAGTAAAAACACTTATACACGTGTTTCCTTAGTATTTACATGCATTTTAACAAAAACGCATAGAAGAGCTAAAGGGATAATCATATTAACATTGTACCGTGCTCCAACATTTGGTTTAGAAGTTGTTTCAGGTTCTAAACACGAACGTCTGATGTCCTCACTGCAGTAGTTCTGACATTCTTCAGACTCTAACCGCGAACATCTGACACCTTCTAGTAACACCGATTCTGAGTTCGTGGATTCTTGATCATGAACATCTAATGTCTGCTGATAATACTGGTTCTGACGTTCTTTAGATGTAGAATGTCTAATCTCTTCATAGGCTCTGATGTTCTTCAGATCCAACCCCACAAGTGTTGGGCCTCTAGTTCAGACACACTATCAATTCTCATGTTGAACAGAAGAGAGAAATTGAGAGATCTCACAACTACAATTGTGCTAGCAATTACTCTTATGTGAGTGATTTGGTTGATCAGTATTAGCACTCTCAGTTATCGATTGTGGATCATCCATCATCTGGTGATTTGCTCTCTATATTGTCTTTTATAGACAGTGCAGATCACATTTAAATCGACGCATTAACTCTAAACCATTTTAGAATTAATTTGGTTATAACTCCTAACTGACGTAAGCTCCAATACCGTTACAGACACTAATTCAGGCATTAAGTTTGTGACTGTTATAGAGCATTATTCCAGACATTTATTTGTAACCACAAGTCTTTATTCTAGGTATTAACTTTGTAACTGTCATAAATACTTAATTTGGCCGTTACTTATGAAACTGTTTCAGATCATTAATTGGTCATTAATCTGAAACCGTTTCAGATCATTAAATTGCCCATAAATCATTTTAGATCATTAATGTGACCATTAAGTTCTGAAACTATTTCAGAACTTAATGTGACTGTTACATCTGAAAAACGTTTCAGATCTTTAATTTAGCCATTAAGTCTAAACTATTTCAAATAATTAATTTGGCTATTGATTCTGAACTCACTTTAGATTATTAATGATGCGATTAATTCTGAACTCACTTCAAATCATTAATCCATCTATTAATTCTAAACTCACTTCAAATCATTAATTCGATATTGAATCTAAACATGCTTCAGATCTTTGATTTGGCCATAAAGTCTGAAATTCGCTTCAGACTTTGTAAACTCTAAAGTCTCTTCATCAGAACTTTTATTTCTAGCCCGACTCAATCTCATTGGCTCAATTACAAACACGTTTGCAATATTCTCTCTCTCATTCAAACGTCATTGTAATTGGTTATGGTGTGTGACATCCCTAGGTTCATCACTGAACTGGCAACAGGATTTGTACTAACACATTAGCATAACCAAGAGAACTGATTGTCTAGATCAATCTCTTGTTCCTACAAACCATGAGTGACATCTAACAATATATCATGGCTATCCAAATAGCGTGAAATGTTTGATAACATAATGAACCTGTCAGCTTTGGCGACGGTGTAATTCGATCCTTCTATCTCACCATGTCCCAATCGAACAAAAGCCATGGAACAATTGGTCAAGCCACCAATTCGATCATATGCACAAATCTAATTGACATGTATTTCTTCAAGACATGAACCATTCATTCTAGATTACAACCCCAGCCGAGGATTTCAATACAATATCACGATTAGATCGCATAGAACATCAATCTTGTACATCTATATATAACAAGAAGACAAATTCCATATTGTGCACACATGTGTCTTCGTATGTAAACAAACTATGACCATCAAGTATAGAGACGGTTCAACGAAGCGTTAATATGCACACTTGTGAACCATAGTCATCCAACACACAAGTCAGCATCGTGCCTTAGGTCTAAGGATCTTACACCTGACCAAAGCATGAATGATCAAACATTGACCACGCTAAAAAGCTTCCATGTCACAAATCGTTCTATTTATATCACGTTCAGTGAACTTGTCCAAGACAAGCACCTGTGTTCCAGTTGGATATCATAATACCCAATGACTTGTGACTCATCATCCCATCAAGTATTCAATACTGAAGTGAAGCTTGAGAACACACCGGTCTCAACAGGATCATCAATATCTTCTCAATGATCCATCAACTGAGAACTGTTTAAAGATTTAGCATAATTGTAAACCTGTCACACATATTCTTAATACATTAAAAATAGGTTCAGTCATAGCTGATCTTATGGACTTCATTCATATAAATTGGATGATGAATGAATAAAACTTATTTGCCATTAAATAATCCCTAACATGTAACTATTACATGGTTGCTTTAGGGCATACAACTAACAATTGGACCCAATCTTGAGTCAATATCCAATGCCTCTAATCTCCATATTTTTTATATCCTCTTGAACAACTTTACCGGAAAAGTTCCTTCTTTCTAAAAAATGAGAGGACTCTATTCATTTGTTAATGGCTACAATAACTTCGGAAGTGGTTAATCTGATGATCTTGACTTCCTCTACTCTTTAACTAATTCCACAAACTTGAGAATATTGTACATAGGGGCGAATGCCTTTTGAGGACCAATTCCATACTGTATTGGTAACCTCTCCATCACCCTTTTCAAGTTTTGGCTAAATCACAATCATATTTCTAGAACTTTACCTTCTCGGAAATCTCATCAATTTGGAGAGCCTGGGAATGACTAGCAATAACACCTGGGGAAACATTCCTTCTAAGATTGGAAATTTGAACAAAATGAAGATTAAGAGTTTTGCCCAAAATAATTTCTCGGAACAAATACCAGAATCTATCGGAAATTTAAGGATGTTAACTAAATTGAGTTTGTCTAGAAATAATCTCTGGGGCTCTATAACATTATCTCTAGGAAACTGCTAGAACCTACTGCCCTTGGACCTTTCTATCAACAACTTCAGTGGTAACATACCCTTGGAAATTTTGGGCCTCTCATCTTTGTCAATTTATCTCAACTTGTCTTGAAGTAGTCTTACCGGCTCCCTGCTAAGAGAAGTTGGAAACTTGAAAAATCTCAGTGAACTACGTCTTGATAAGAACAAATTATCTCAACAGATTCCAAGCAATATCAATAATTGTACAAGCATGGAACGCCTATATGTGCAGGATAATTTCTTTGAAGGGCATCTACCATTGACTATGAGTTCCATGAAAGGCCTTTGGGTTTTGAATGTTTCCAACAACCGATTGTCATGGCCTCGCCTAGCCATGGCGACAGTCAATCTTGCTGATGGTTGGCGGGGGTAGGCCTCGCCATGGCTAGGTGAGGGTTACCTCGCCGGCGGCGACCGGCCAAAGAAAGGAGGAAGGAGGGGAAAAAAAAAGAGAGGAGAAAAATAAAAGAAAAATGAAAATTTACTAAAAAAATTCAAAAAATATTATTAAAAAATGGTCAACATTGATGTCAACTTACTAAAATTGACTAAATTGATTAAATTAGTAGATTTGCCAAAGGTTTAAGACTGAATTGACCAAAAATAAAAGTTTAAGATTGAATTGACATAATTGCAATAGGAATATGATTTTTTTGGTAATTTTCCCTATTAATATTGTTAGTGGTCACATATATATCCGTACGAGTTTTGATTGGATAGTCATGTGTCATCATTGATCATTGTTAACTTATTGGAAAAAATTAATAAATCATCCATGTCCCGTCCATGCAAAATTGGCTGATGAAGACTTGAGAAGGGGGAAAAAATGATATCCAAATCGATATCTACATTCGTGTTTGTTCGGTCAATTTTTAACCGATCTCACACGATTCATCAACTTCACACGTGTTGGCTACCACAGCCTAATGAATTTACATGAGTCATGTATTTAAGTAACGTCCATGCATCGTGTGAGTTTTTGTAATTGATTATCAGACATCGCTTGTCTTATAGTCATATGCAATTTTCAGGACATTAATGATCTTATCTAATAATGTCAACATTCATTCTAATGGAATGATTAAACTGCTCAAATCATGTACTATTTTGAGTTTCGACTATAGTTACTTAATCAATTGAATTTTGTCTAAATCATGTTTTGTCGCATCTCATGTCTGTCATAGTTGGAAGTAAAAGGACCGACAAAATGGCCAACTTTTAGTTTGTCTCATTTCTTCACCTACATATATATATTTTAGCGTAATACTTAATTACTACGAACAAACCAACAAAATTTTAGCATATTACACTTAATTAAATTTATCTTCTTACATATTTTACGGTCCATTAGTAATGTGTACTACTCTATATAACGAGTCGCAGGATCTAATTTAGTATTAATTTAAATTTATTGACGAAGAATTTGCTTGAGGAATGCATAATTGGCACAAAGGAATAAAATAATGCTATGGGTCCCTCTTTGTCCCACGTCACCTAATCACATTGTCTTCTCGTGCCCTTCTTGTTGGATTCTCCTTTGATAAGGATCATGTTGTGTGACAAGAATCTTATTCTTTTTTCCGAATTACAGTCTTCTTCCAATGATGGTTAATGTCCATTTTTTGTTTGTCTAGTTCTAATTGGTCTAAGGTGATTGCTAAAAAAAAAAAAAAAAAAAAATCTTTTTAGACTTCCATTTGTTTTGCTAAAAATGTGGTGTTTCTAAAAAATATTTTTCAAAAATCTAAAAACTATTTTCCAAAAATCTATTTTCTAGAAAAATGACAATAATTTTCAATTGTTGGCTAAAACATGAAAATAAATTTAAAAAAAATATTTTACTATTTCGGTGTGGAAAATTCAATTCGATTTTCTTTTGAACACTCCTTTTATAATTTTTTATTTTTTAGAATTGAATTTGTAATTATTTTATTCTTTTTATTTTTATTTTTTATTTCCTCCTACTTTTTTGGCCGGTTGCTAGATTCCTTGCTGGCCTCAACAAGGCTCTCACCGATCTAGAAAGGCCTAAGGTCGGCGAGGCTTGTGCTTGTAGATTGGGTGAGCCTTGAGCTCATCGGTCTAGAGCCTTGCCCAATCGGCAAGCCAGAGGCTCATGCCCGTCCGGCCTTGGACCTCGCTAGATCAGTGAGTTTGAGGTTCATCATTGCCGGCAACGGGCCGAGAAAGAAGGAAACAAAAGAAAAGAAAAAAAAAAAGCAAATCCAATTAAGATCGAAGGGGCCTATACGTGGAAGGAATTCGGTCAGCGTGGAAGTAAAAGTTGGCTTGCCGTGCACTTTGATGCAACGCGCCTAGGTCGCCTTTCTTACGTTTGAACAGTCTTCTTCTACTTTTGCTTTTGGAAAATATGACCCTGAACACCCTCCCCCAGATTTTCAATGCATGCGGACCGTATGTTACCGGAGGATCATCTTCACCCATTAAGCACGGGCATGTAACCAGATAAAGTCCAGTACTACGCCTTTCTTACGTTTGAATAGCTTCCACTTTTGCTTTTGGAAAATATGACTCCGAACACCCTCCCCAGGATTTTCAATGCACCCGCAATATGCGGACCGTATGTTACGGTTGAAACTGATTGATATTTCCACGACTTTTCTCATGCGAGCTGTCTCGGTTATGCCGTGTCAAAAGGAGAAGAAGGATTGTTTACTTGACTTGACTCGGTCAGCGTGAGAGAAAAAGTTGGCTTGCCCTGCACTTTGATGCAACGCGCCTAGGTCGCCTTTCTTACGTTTGAACAGTCTTCTTCTACGTTTGCTTTTGGAAAATATGACTCTGAACACCCTCCCCCAGATTTTTAATGCACCCGCAATATGTGGACCGTATGTTACCGGAGGATCATCTTCACCCATTAAGCACGGGCATGTAACCAGATAAAATCCAGTATTACGCCTTTCTTACGTTTGAACAGCTTTCTTCCACTTTTGCTTTTGGAAAATACGACTCTGAACACCCTCCCCAGAATTTTCAATGGACCGGCAATATGCGGACCGTATGTTACGGTTGAAATTGATTGATATTTCCACGACTTTTCTCATGCGAGCTGTCTCGGTTACGCCGTGTCAAAAGGAGGAGAAGGATTGTTTACTTGACTTGACTTAAACTATCACACTTCTTCAACGTAATATCATCTGTCAACTACTTGTTTACTTTTTGACTAGCTATTTACCTTTAGAATTAAATAAATACCTAGTTTTTTATAATTTAAAGAATTTTTTAAATAACAACGTGACTATATTAAAATGTTGAAGATCAAGATATAATAGTGCAGACTTTGTTATTATTAATTAGTTATTCATTTATAAGTACTCAAGATGCAATAATTCAATTTGCATATCAATCTAACGAGTTAAAAGCGGGTACAAAATGGATCTAAAGGTAATATTTTGAAATAAATTCTTTTCACCAGAGTAGAGATTTTTCTCTCTTTTATTTATAAACACTATTTTTAATTACCATTTTAATAATTGGTACCCTCCACGCCAAGGGGAAGAGTTCGAAACGCAGTGCTTTAATGCTCAACGCGCGAATACCTTCCACCCATGTATAATATTTTTAATTTTAATAATCACAAACAATATTCCAAAATGCATAATTCATGGAAAGGATATATATTACAATTGACAAATGAAAGTAAAGTTGATTATAAATTGTGAAATAGACCTACTTATTTGTGCGGATAATACTGTTCTGCTTCCGAGTATTGGAAAGCCAAGATTTTACAAGCGCGGAAAAGGGTGAAGCCATTGCTTTTGCTAAACGGCCCGCAAATTCAGGGATTGGAAAGACAATTTTTTTTTCATCAGGAAAGGCACAATTGACAATGAACAAAAGTAGGCCCCCTTGGTGTTTCAGCTTTCATCGATTGACTTGATCATCAATAGTTACCTTGATTGTCACAGCTTTGTAATTTTCTCAACTTGAGAGGACCACAAAAATATCTTTCATGACTATTCCTGCATTGGTGGCATCAACATGTCTTAGTATGATAGAAGATCATGTTGCCCGCTAATATATATACGCGAATTTTTCAGAAACAACTTCGCAAAAAACCTGAAAGAGTCTTGGGCTTAGAGCACTTGGCTACAAATCCCCATGGACCTTCCCTATAGAGATCGGGTTTTATCAAGGTCATTCTCATGCTTAACTACCATCATTCTTCTATCAGGGAGTGTCCTAGCTTTGGTAGAAGCAGGCGGGGTTGAGACTGATCGGTTAGCTTTGCTTGAATTCAAGGCCCGAATAGCCAATCCTGGTGGCGTTTTGAGCTTGTGGAATGATACTAGTCACTTATGTGAGTGGTACGGTGTTACATGTGGTCGTAGACACCGCAGAGTCACTGTATTGGACCTCGGCTCCAAGAACCTGAGTCGGGGTCGTGCCGCCCATATTGGTAACTTGAGCTTTCTGAGAAAAGTCAATCTGCAAAACAACAGTTTCCACTCCGAAATTCCCCACAATTCGGCCGCTTGTTTCGGTTGCAAAACTTGTTCCTCAATAACAACTCATTCAGCGGACAAGTCCCTTCGAATCTCTCCCATTGCTCTAATTTGCTTGTTCTTGACTTAGGCTACAATGCTCAAGGAAATTTGCCTATAGAACTCAGCTCCTTGTCCAAGCTCCAAGAACTCTATTTGAAGTCAACACTTGACAGGAAACATTCCACCATCGTTTGGAAACTTATCCTCTCTTCAAGTCTTCATAACACAGTCAAATAACCTTGGTGGTATGATCCCGGAAACTCTTGGCCAGCTGAGAATCTAAATTTCCTCTTTCTCGGCGTGAATAAATTTGTTGGTATGATTCCTATCTCAATCTTCAATTTATCCGGTGTGACGGCTCTTTCTTTGACTACAAACCAATTAGAGGGGGGCTTACCAAGCGACCTAGGCTTTACTCTTCCAAATCTCGAGAAATTATTTTGTGTGACAACTACCTTACCGGACCCATTCCCGAGTCAATATCCAACACCTCCAATCTCTATTTATTCATTATCGTTTAAACAACTTTATTGGGAAAGTTCCTTCTTTTTCAAAGATGAGAGGACTTTATTTGTTTGATATTGGTGAAAACAACTTAGGAAGTGGGCAATTTGATGATTTTGACTTCCTCTGCTCTTTAACCAATTCCACAAACTTGGAAGTATTGGGAATAAGTTATAATGCTTTTCAAGGACCAATACCAGCCTGTATTGGTAACCTCTCTATCACCCTTTCCACCTTTAAATTAAGTCATAATCATATTTCTGGAACCTTACCTTCTGGAATCGGAAATCTCATCAATTTGGAGAAATTGGTAATGATGGGCAACAACATTTGGGGAAATATTCCTTTCGAGATTGGAAATCTAACCAAATGAAGATTATTAGTTTCTCCAAAAATAATTTTTCAGGGCCAATACTGGAATCTATTGGTAATTTAAGGATGTTAACCATATTGAAATTGTCTAGAAATAATCTTCGGGCCCGATACCATCATCTCTAGGAAATTGCCAGAACCTACTTCTTTTGGACCTTTCGACCAACAACCTCATGGTAACATACCCCCAGAAATTGGGAGCCTCTCATCTTTGTCAATTTATCTCAACTTGTCTCAAAATAGTCTTACTGGCTCCCTTCCAAGAGAAATTGGAAACTTGAAAAATCTTGGTGAACTACATCTTGATAGGAATAGATTATCTCAACAGATTCCAAGCACTATCGGCAGTTGTATAAGCATGGAAAGCCTATATTTGCAGGATAATTTCTTTGAAGGGCCCCTACCATTGACTATGAGTTCCATGAAAGGCCTCCGTATTTTGAATGTTTCCAACAACCAACTGTCCGGCCAAATCCCAGAATTTCTAGGATCATTGAATTTGATGAATTTAAGCCTATCTTACAATGATTTTGAGGGTGCACTACCCACAAGAGGAGTTTTCAGAAGTGCCATTTTAACTTCAATTGTTGGAAACAAGAAGCTTTGTGGGGGTATGCCAAATTTTCAACTACCAAAATGTGACTACAAAGAGTCTAGATGGAACGAGAATAAGAGGAACTATAGAAATTCTGATATGCACCGCCTTTGCTATTGTGGGAATAGCCTGCCTAGTCTCTTTGTTATACTTATTCTGGTTTAGACACAATAAGAATGCATTAGCTTCAAGTTCTTTTGAAGATGGGCTTTTGCATGTTTCTTATCACAGTCTATTGAAAGCGACAGGTGGGTTCTCCTCCACCAATCTACTCGGGTGGGTAGTTTTGGGTCCGTGTATAGAGGGTTTCTTGATCAGACTCAGTCGATTGTGGCCATCAAGATTCTCAACCTTGCATGTCAAGGAGCTCACAAGAGCTTTATAGCAGAGTGCGAGGCCTTGAGAAGAATCCGACACCGTAATCTTGTGAAGGTACTCACAGCATGTTCTGGGTTTGATTTTAATGGAAATGATTTCAAGGCACTAGTCTATGAATTCATGTCAAACGGGAGCTTGGATGAATGGTTGCACCCAAGTGCATCGCAATATGTAGAGAGAAGCAAGTTGAGTCTACTTGAGAGAGTGAATATTGCCATTGATGTTGCTTGTGCACTCGATTATCTCCATCATCACTGTGAATCACCAATGGTTCATTGTGATATAAAGCCAAGCAATGTTCTTCTTGATGATGAAAAGAATGGACATGTGGGGGATTTCGGGCTTGCCAAGTTCCTCCAAGAAGCAACGCATAAGTTACTAGTGGATCAATCATGCTCTATTGGAGTAAAAGGATCTTTTGGCTATGTAGCTCCAGGTAATTTGTTCAATTTATTTTCTATATTGAACACGTAATTGGAGATCAATCCTTAGACAAAAATGTATAGACATGAAACATCACCTATATCTCAATCTCAATTTTTCACCTTGCAATCATTGTGTGCTATTGATTGTTATAGAGTATGGTGCGGGAAGTGCGGTATCCACAAAAGGAGATGTGTACAGTTTCGGAGTCCTCATTTTAGAGATGTTCACCGGCAAGAGGCCGACCAATGACATGTTTGAAAATGGACTGGACCTTCAATACTTAGTCAAGGCAGCTCTAACAGACCAGTAGAGAAGGCAATTGATCCCATTCTGCTCCAAGAAATCGAGGAGTTGGAGAAGAGACAAACAGTTGCTCTAGAGGGCAAGAACAAAAGCTGGTTTAGTACTTTGGAGTGTTTGGTTTCAATCATCAAAATAGGAGTCACTTGCTCTTCTAATTCTCCAGGGGAACGAATGGACATCGGTGATGCATTGACTAAACTCCAAGGAATCAAGAAGAAACTTCTTGAGTTCATTGTCATTGCCTAGTTGATGCCAAATCTGAATTTCATATGGAGTCATGTTGGTCTTTATGGTCATTGCTTTGTCCAGAATTGGATATGGAATTTTACCATTCAATGACTATTTGAATCTGAAAACAAAAATCTGGAGACTTCATTTTAGCAATAGCAGATCCAAAAAGAAAAAAATTGTTACATTCTCGAGAGTTGCACCAAGAAAATGTATTAATGTGAAAAATCACTACAGCATAGCTCCTAAAGTATTTCTAGAAATCTGGTAATATGGACTTTTTGTCTTGCTCTCTTGCAAACTTGGCTTGTTTGTTTTGGCTTTTAAAACAAAAAAAAAATTAGTAAATAACTTTCCTCTAAAAGTTAAATGATGCTTAAATTTTATAAAAGCTTATGAAAAGGAATATGTGATTACGTATATTAATATTTGTTCATCTTTATCTATAGAACTGAGAGAACATTCACTTTTGTGTTCGCCACTCGGCAAATTTTACCTCCATGATTGTCAAGCGACAAGTCATATGGCATAATTGTGCAATTAACATTAGTTTTGTAATTTGTCATTTTCAAGCGTATATCATTTACTATATATAAATTTAAACTTAAGAATGGATAAAAAGAAAGTATATTATTCTTAAGTGTATTTATCCAATAAAATAAAAAATAAGAATATCTTTGAAATACATTTTGGTTATCCTCACAAATATATATCATTTTTTTTTTACTTATGCCATTAAATTTTTTATATTTGAAAAAAATTATAAAACGTATTTAAATATATATTAGTCCATTTATTCCGAGATTAATGCAAAAGGAAAAAAAAATATCTTATATAATTGAATAGTTCTCATAATTTGAATTATAGTTCTCGTTAACTATGCGAAAAAAAGTATCAATTATCCATTCAACTCAAAATTAAATTGAAACGATGTGAACATAACCTATTTTATCGCTTAAATAATTTCCACTTAATATACACTAGATTTAAATGAATAGTTCTCATCATTTGAAGTATAGTTCTCATTAACTATGCAAAAAAAAAAAAAAAAAAAGCATCAATTATCCATTTAACTCAAAATTAAATTGAGACAATGTGAACATAACTTATTTTATCACTTAAATAATTCCACTTAATATGCACTAGATTTAGACATTACATATAAAAAATAAAAATTGCAAATTATTTGAATTACATTTCGTTTAGTTTTGTTTACTTCTTTTAGAATGCACTTATTTTAAATATAGCGTATATCATTTGAAGCAAATTTGTTTATAAATAAATGAAATGTAAAATGAAAATATTCTTTTCCAAAATCCAGTTAATTTGAACCTGAGATACTTTTAGAAAGGAAATTGGAATAGAAATTAGTTCATGAGTTTTGATTTATTAGTTTCTTGTTTGACAAGGATTACATTTATCCAAGGGAAATTTGAAATAGATTTAATTTACCTTGTTATTCCAAATTATGAATGGAAAATCTTAAATTTGTTAAGTTCATGAGTTTTGATTTATTAGTTTATGGTTATCATACGATCTAAATTTAATTAACAAAGGAGCTAATTGAAGTGATCCAAAGCCACAAGTTTGATTATGACAAAGTATGTAAACAGGCTAAAGCAACATAAAAGTAGTGGATTAGCCATCAAATGCCAAATTTAGTAAGAGTGGGAAAACATGATCATTCACCTTTGCAACTCCTAGAAATATAGTGCTTTGATGCTCTTGCCACTTTCATTAAACTTCAAACGTGAACCATAAACCTACAAAAGAGAAGGAATTTTGACTCTCTTGTTTCTTCATGAACTTTTGATGTGAACTAGAGAGTTACGAAGGAGAAGGAGCTTCAACTCCCTGGCTATTTCCGTGAAGCTTCGAAGTGAACTTAAGAATTACAGAAGAATTGTGAAGTTTTAACATGCACCAAAAGGAGACGGAGAGGGTATTTTTTTTTTTCTAAATTCTCATTACCCCTCATTCTTCGAGAATTAGAAAGAAATTTTCAAGTTTGAGTTTGTTCATCTAAATATGGGTTCTTCTACTTCATCTTTATTTGCTTTTATTCCTTAATAAAAAAATTATTAAATAATAAGCTATACCAATATACCTAAAATATATAATAAATGTTGATTATATACACACACACATAATATATATTATAGAGTAAAAAAAATTCAATACATATAACTAAAAATGGGAATAACTAAAAACGAAAATTGTTTTGATTTTTTTTTGTTATTGTGAATATTATTATATTAGAATACAAATATTATTTATATTTATATTTATTAATTTAGGAAGTTTTTTATTAAAAAAATAGCTTTTATCCATATAAAAAACCTTATCTACCTTTAACCCATCCCCATGTGATATTTTTATCCACACAATATCTCATTATATTCGATTTTATCTTATCTTAGACAAGAATCAAACATAAGATAGGATAAAATTTATCATGTTTTATTTTTATTTTGGCTACCAAACATAGCCTTTATGAATGGGGGCTCTCCATTTATATTTGTCCCTCTTAAAGACGAAGACATACCAAATATTTACGGAATTGTTTTTTCTTGAATATGGAACATTTTTCATGAAAGCCAAGCTCATTCAAAGTCGTCATGACCCTGAGGATTTGAAAACTTTTATGATTGAGTTGAAATCAATGCCATTAATGCCCTCAATTTTTCAACACTTAATTTTCAATTTTATTAATGTTAAAAAAATCAAAATAAGATATGTTTAATAATAAGTGAATATTGAATGCCGAATAATAGTAGTTTGGTAACTAATATGGAGAACTTTTAATAAGTTTTTGCAAAATATTTAGCAAGATTCTGAGAGCCAATAAATATCTTTTCCTATCGAATGAATTAAAAAAAAACAATTAAGTGGCCTTTTGTTACCTAGCAAATTAGTGATTTTCTAACTTAATTAAACCTTTTAAACTTAAACTAGTCTATCGATGTTGTCGATTTTTGCCCATGCTCATCTCCTCACTTCCGTCCGGTGACTACGTAAACCCAGAGGTGTATAGAGAGACTCAAGAGAGTGAAGACAAGCTTCGATGGAGTCAACCATAGCCAAAACTCTCACTTCCGCCTCCATCGCGTCTCCAGGTCGCTATATCCTCCTGTCTTGGCTCATCGCTCACAGACCCTACTACATTAACACTGACCGCATCCTCAGTCCAAGCCTCACTTCAGCCCTATGTCACACCCCAAAACCATCAAGAATGGGGATGATGTGACATCCTTCCACCCAAAAGACGCAAACTGAAACTGCCAAAATCCAACTCCCAAAGGTCTACTCATTAATATCGCTCTCATACTACTTAACACTAGCTGCAAAACCTGAAAAAGATTGGAAAATAGAGGGGTAAGCAGTAGTACATTTCTTCTAAACAGATCGAACATTCACTATGTACCTTTACAAACATGATATCACCATTCATCAATCCCAAAGCTAGAGTACTATATACGCAAAATATCAAAAGTAGATAATGTCTTTCCAACAAACTTTTTTGCGTATAAATAAATAATAATATCAGTTCATAATAACAAATCAACTATCAATGGTCTATTCCATTGTTTAATCGCATTTAACTTCACGTCGATAGTTCATTCTATTGACTAATCTCAAATTACACGGCAATTGTCCACTCCATTGACCAAACTCATGCTCAAATTATTTAGGCATCAAGCATAACGCCCATGACAAGGTGACCAAGATCCCCTCCTTGATAAGGTCTCCACCTATTATTAGGTAGTAGCTTAGCCCATAAGGATATCCTAGACTAGTATGCATATCCACAAGTCCTTCACTGGGCTCACAGCGATATCGAGTATTAATATCAATCCACAACAATACCCTCCACAATCCACAAAGCCAAATTCAGAAATCATTTCACAAATCACTAAAAGTTTTTGCAACTCAACTCATCGGCCAAAAATACTTTTCATAAAACATTTACAAATCATTTCAAGGCTCGTCTCATAAACCGGTTTTACAAAACAAATCAAATCAAATGCATGTCATAAAGCATGTCACAAATTAATATTTCTATAACATTCCATAAACCATCTCAAAATCAAGAGTTTTTTTGTAAAAAGATTTTGTGAACCCAAAATATATAATATTTCTCATCCTTATTTCCCAAATAAAATATATTTTTCCGTCAACTAGTTCTTACTCCATTCACAAATACCAAAATGTAGCAAATGCCCAATCCAAATTTTATGCAACAAACACTTGAGAAAGCCGAAAATTAGCCTATGGTGATTACTCGAGCCAACGCACTTATATTCCTATCAATTAATCAAAAATGATATTAAAACCAAGTAATATGCTACTCTAACTTACGACTCGACCAAATTATGCTTATTTGTTGATAAAATGATACCTACGATGTAATGACCCCAACTCCATCTCCAGTGTCTTGAGCAGCAAGGGTTGTTTTCGTGACGTCCCAACCTTGTTGCAATCCCGATTCTTTTTATCTTGTTAATAAACACATGCGAAAGCATGAACAAACAAACTCCCCAGACAAATAATAGCTGGAAGACTAGGACATACGTCACACAGAACACATTTATTTATATTATAATAGTACATTTACAAGCCATTTCTCTATGGGCTATCTTTTCTTTTTACATCATTTTGCAAGTATCCACATAGGCCAAGGGAATTCATATCTCCTCTAGTGTGATTGCAACTCCCAAAACTAAGTAAGATTTCCATGTCTACAATTCTGAAAAATAAGGAAGTGAGTCGAGGACTTAGTAAGTAAAATCACTAATCCTCATCTAGGAGGACGACTCGTCATCGAATCAAGCATGTGGACATCTCACGCACTACAACATTGATAGCAAATAAATAGCAAACCGTTACTTTTCTTCGACTATATATATGTTTATACTAGCTTATCTTTAAAGCATCATCCACTTTTAACTTACCAAACAAGCTACCCTCAACTTACCAAATAAGCTACCATCAACTTCTCAAACAAGTTACTCTCAACTTACTAAACAAGCTATCCTCAACTTATTAAACATGCTACCATCAACTTCTCAAATAAGTCACCGTCAACTTACCAAACAAGCTACTGTCAACTTCTCAAACAAGCTACCCTCAACTTACTAAACAAGCTACCTTACCAAGCAACTTATCAACAATGCACGGTAACATACATAACAGGTTCATTAATCGTCTTAAACGGTTCTTTCCAATTCAACCGGGGCATCTCGTACCTTCAGGGGCTTCCTAGTCTCAACCAGGGCATCTTGCCTCAAGCCAGACATCATACATATGTGAGCCATTTCAACTTACTGTTAATGCATGCTCTAACTCTTATTAACCAAACTTATTAAATAACACACACATAGAAGCATGCACAAAGAAGTTCATTCATCAATCCAACTGTTCCCACGGTTCATCTAGAATTCACTGGGCATCCACAATTCACGGGGCATCCGAAATCCACTGGGCATCCCATTCTTATGAACAAGGTATCACCGCCAACGCTATGTGACAATGGGTCTTGTCATTCATTTAGTAATCACACATTGTACAACACATAAATCGGTTTATCATTTTTCCTCTTAGCTCATGCATACAAGGCTTGAGGGTGTGCTCATACAAGTGTGTGCGTGTCATGCTCTACAATACCATAACTGCATAATATGCCGAGTAAGGCACAAGGTTTGTGGCTCGAACTGACCCATTAAGCGCCAACGCTCCGCCAAGCGAGGCTATCAACATGTTTCACTATCTATCTAAGGCCCAGCGAGGCTCGATCCGTCATGCCTCAACGCCGACCCAAGGCCAAGCGAGACCCGTCCCTAGCCCAGGGCGTGCTTTCACACACGGATCCATAATCATGAGAGGACCATACAAACTTTGCACATGATCGAGCCATGGAAAAACATCGTCAATATAACATACATGCAAAGCACGATACATGAGCAATTTATGAGCAAACCATTGAAAATTTCTCTTCAACATATGCATACATACAAATAAGCACGATCAATAACACGACACACTTTACCAATGTAATACAACACCCTAGCCAAGGGTTAGGAATTTCACTTACTCATGCAAAGACATGACTAGCATGTTCACAGACAAATCCAACAACATAATACATTACCCTAGCCAAAGATTAGAGATTCCACTTACCTTTGATAAACCTCGACGAACTAGAAATGACTTTGCTAAGAGATGGCCATTCGAGAGGAGGTGGGCATAAGTGACCAAGAGTGAGTGAGAGATGTGCAAGAAGAGAGAGGGAGAGAATGAGAGCCAAAGGGTGAGAATGAATGGGATGGTTCTCCTATCTATAAACTCAAACCTCATTATTACTTGTCCCTTGCTCTCCAAGTTTGGTGTTCTAGAATTTTCTACTAAATTGTCTTTATTTATTTGGCTAGCTTGCTTTCCAAGTTTGGTATTCTAGAATATTCTACCAAATTCTCTTTCAATTGGTCCACTTAAGCATAACCCAATAACTTCTCCTCAATGGTAAATCTTTTGGCCATCACTACATAATCTTCATAAGACCACCTAGACTAATGACTCACCTTCCTCATTTAATTTCCAAGATTTGGTAATCATGAAGCTTGGATTTTTAGTACATATTTCATGCCTTTACTTGTTCATTAAGCTAAGCATTCTAGAACCTTCTATTTTGTCTTCCCTTCATTGGTCATTTGTGCTATGACTCATCAACTTAATCCCCAAGGTGAATCTTTGAGAATCACTAAGATGATGAGTCATCCCATTCATGAATGACCTGAGGGATTTTAGAATGTTATCTTTTGTCCATTTCCAAAGGTTATGGCAAACATGGGAAGTAGACCATTGGAAGTGCAACTGAGACCGGACAAGGGCTTTTTGTGTACATCCCCTATCGAACATTTCAACACATGAGAGGTTCATGGCAAAGTCACCCTTGGTGTGGTTATCGAAGGCAAACATTGCCTCCTTGGCTAGGTCAGTGCCCAGGTTATGGGCTCAATGGCCTAGTCCTGCCGTTGGCATATTGATCATTTGATTACTGGTTGGAACCAAAAGAAGGGTCGAAATAGAAGATGTTACATATGCACTAATAAATTGTATATCCAAAGGGATTATTTAAGCTGTCTGTAACGTGGAGCTTGAGCACGAAACTTGGTCACAAGATAACTCTTTCTACTAAACCCCGTTTCAAATGTTTTTATAATCATTAGAAAGCTCTTTCAACATACTACAAGGAACCTAACTTGACCATTCTAAAATCAAGCTAAAAATTGATGAAATACGGCCTCGAAGTTGCTAGACGAGTACTATTCATCATGCGTGGGAAACTTCGAAATTTTGTTTCAAGCAAACCGTAAGCTCAAATTAAGTTTCGTAAAATCATACTACTTCTTCTAACCTCAATATCATAAAACATGCTTGATTTTGATCTCCTAAGGACATGTAGAAATCTAAATCTCACATACAAAATACACTTCCACGAACATTTCTCATTAAGGCATCAAAACCTAATTGAGATCACACAAGTCATGACGAAAATGACAAAACAGATGTGTAACGTGTAAGATTCTAAATTACAATAGAACCCTAACGTGTTTGAACATACAAATGACATACCCAATGATGAGCAAATCATGCATCGTTGGAATGCACATGACATATATTTCAAGTTCAATGAAGATCATAAAGCCAGTTAAACTCATTTATAAGCTCAATTTTACAAAAGTGTAATTTGGAGTGTTGTAGGGCAGATCATCCTATGCTCGGTTTTACGCAATTTTGACCCACCAAAACCTATTTGAAAAATCTAGAATGAATATAAGACATACACAAGACAATTTGGAACAAAATTTGTGATTAGACAATTTTGTCAAAAATCGATCATGGAAATCAGCACAAAAATAGCAAAGTTAGAAGGCGAAAAAAGAACAAAACTAAAAACGGACCAAAATTTCTGTAGAATCAAGCGAATTGTGAGGTGTTTTTCAAGGGTCAAATGACGTCCATTCGGGATGTGTGACCTATTAAGTAGAATGTCTCAGAACGTATTTTCTAAGTCTAGAAGACATTGAGATCAAAACAAGGTCATCTAATACCCCTTTTTAGGCCAAACAGTAACCTAGGTTCAGACATACGAAAATTGCAGATCAACATTTATAACACTCAATCAACCACAAAATCATTCTCAATCAATCTTCAATCTCAATAGATCATCGAACAATCACATAATCTTCATATCTAAATATATTTCATAGATCTAATCGCGAATCCTAGCCCTGGTTAGATAGGCCAACCTGGTTTTATTGGATTAAAGTTCAAGAAGCTACTTTTTTGCGATTTTGTTGATTTTTAACGCAATTGGACGAATGAATGGCTGCCAGAACACAATCAGACCTCCGATGAATAGGCTAGCTCGCTATGAACCACCATAAGTGAGGATCGGACTGCAGATTTGGCCTAGAAATAGGATCGGTCCGATTGGACCAATCCTTGAACCGCCTGAGCTAGAGTGGACCACCGACACTCCTCTGATGGTTGATCGGCCAAGTTCCAACCACATCTAGGTTGGAGATGGTCCCAAGGAGAGATCGGTTGAGGTCGGATGACCATTGAGCAGCCACCGGCTGCCGGATCGAGCTATGAAGAAAAATTATCTGAATCGAGCAGGTTTGGACGGCGACGAGATTTGGCTTAATTCGAAAAGTTCTGATCAAGCTTCTGTTGAACTCGATCGCTTAGGGGACTGCAAAGACAGAGAGGATGATTGCCGAGGGGGCTAATCTACAGCTTACGAACTATCGACGTGTGTCTAGTGAAGCTAGACCCGCGAACGCCGGTTGGGCTAGAGAGATAGAGGAGAGAGAGAAAAGGGCAGGAAGAAGAGAGAGATGACAAAGAATATTAATTTTAGAGAGTATTTTCTTCATAAATGAGTCCCTTTGAAAATTTAGAGGGAAAACCCTTTTTATACAAGTCTCAAATAAGCCAATCTCAGCCGTTGGTTTAATCCGAGGGTTGACAAATTGATCTAATGGCCAAATTAGGTTTCTAAAGGGCTAATTATCATTAAGAAGTGTCGAGAAATCAATCAGATGGCTCCGATTAGCAAAAATTTGAACTTAAAATGAGAATTGAACCTAAAGGCCTAATTACAGGTCAATTTATAAATTCACAAAATCCGAGTGTCAATCCACAAAATCGTGAAAAAGTGAGGGCACAGTAGTAAAATTGACACAACAATGATTCTAGAACCAGTCATTGGGGGTCTGGAACCGGCCGGTAAGGGCCAAACCAGCCTACCTCGCCAACGGCTGATTGAATCGATCAAATCGATTCATGCCGGTTTGATTGGTTTTGGCCAATTCTTGCTAAATCATGCCTATACGGTCTTTGTGGGTTCAAAATTACACAATTTGATTCCTCAAGAACCAAATTGAAAAGAAAATTTGTCCAATTTAAAGAGAAATTGTCCGATTTAAACTTAATTAAGCCAATTAAACCCCGTAAATGTAATGTGACATCCTGATTTTCAGGTTCTATTTTCGATTGAATAAGTTTGACTTTTCATCAACGCGTCTATAGTTCTTTTCTCTGAGTTGGCCACTAACGAGATAACTAGCCTACCAAGTGAAGCCGTTAAGGAATCTAAACGCAACAGACTTAAGAATTCGACCAGAAATCGACTGCTCGACCTTGCTAATCTTCAAGGGTCAATATAGCACCGTCAAAATCTACCAGAGATCGGAGATAGGTCGATTCGATTGAGGTATGTGATTAGTGTATGGGTAATTCCACCTAATTGCAAAATTCTCGTCGAACGGCATTAAACCGATTTTTCTGTCATTTTTGTACCCTATGCCCGTATTTGAAACCTTGAGATTTTCACGACAACCGAGAGTTGCCAATTTGTCCAAGATGTATAATGTTGCTAAAAAATAATCGACCACGGGTCAATTGCACCAAAAATTCCTAAAAGCTACCCAGTAGGTTAGGTCATGCTAAAATCACATCTGGTTGAAATTAACCACCAAATTGAACCCGATTTCCGAAATTGAAAGTTCGGTCATGTCACGATTTACTTTAGGAACGTCAACTCATCCTCCGAAAAATTTTCGGCGAACCCGAGATTTTTACAGAAAATCAATTCGGATGATTTGGAAAATAAAGGAAATTCGAAGGGGCCAAATTTAGGGGATTTTTGGCTTCCATAGTGAGCTACTTGGTAAAGGGAAATTGTGGAAATTATGTAGGCTTCCTCCGCAGCAAATTTGGTCATCAAATTGGGGAAGTTTGTGAAGAAATTGAAGTCCAATTGAGGGAAATTCGTGGGCTGGTATGGGGGCTGCAACATTTGGCACCAAACTTTGTTATTTTTGAGAATTATGTGCAAGAAAGTATTGAGGGACCAAAGGGATGAACATGAAGACTTTTGGGGACCAAGAATGATGAATTTTTGATATGTTACTTTGACTTTCAAGGCTGGTTTCTCTTTCTCTTTCCCTTCCCCTTGCTCCTTTTCGTGTGATTCATTTCCTGCAGAGCCGACTCTTCTTCTTCAAAGTAACCGCCCTTGCTTTTCTTCAGCTCATCTCCACTTCCTCTCTCTCGCTGCCGCTTCACCCAACATTTCAGCAGCCCACGCCTCTTTTCCATCCTGCAGCAACATCTTGACGCCAACTACCGTCTCCAAACCACCACCGTTTCTTTTCCTCATGTGCCCTTCACCCACCGAAACAGCTCACCAACAACAGACGCCGCAGCACCTCCAGCGAAGGCCATGACTTCTGCGACCCCACTTAGCCCACCGCTTCCCTTCGATTTCTCGACATTCCCCAGCTCATCGTTTTCGTTACTGCTCCAAAATTCAGCCAACACCATCGACCCGTAGCTGGTCCGCCTAGCTCAACCCTCCAGAGTAGCTTTGACCAACCCAAACTATGAGCATCCCTCTCGGTTTTCAGCTTGGTTTGAGCTTCCTTTGGCGCCGCCATAGGCCCAAGTTTCGGCCGTCGTCGCTCCACTGTCATTGTGAACCGGTTTTTGCGCTAAACCGACGAGTTGACTCGCTAAACTCTACTTATGGAGTTAATGATGCTTAAGGGGTGCTTAACTTAGGCTAAGTATGGTTTAGGTGATTAGTTAGAATGGATTAGTGATTTAATTATTCGTTTGTGCATGTTAGGTGGTTAGAATAGCCTAATTAGAGACTAGATAAGTTGTGTTATTTATCTAGATAGGTTTAGAAATTTTCCCAACCCGTTCGGGCGGTTAATTAAGCATTTCCGGCCTAAGTTAGTATTTTTGGTAATTAATTATATTTATTTATTTATTTATTTATTTTCCGGAAATTATACCGGGATAGCCAGTGACCGGAATTTCGTGCTAATTGTCGTGGTGTGGTTGAATCATGCAATTGAGTACTACTTTGTGCAATTTGATGTTGAGTGTAAATTTTTGAATTATTATTCCAAAAATATGAGATTTCGGTATTTAATCAGAGAATACTAGGTGTCGGGTTTTGACACCGAAAACGTTTTTAAGTGCTATATTAAATAGTGAGATTTTTAAAAGGAAGGATATCGATTTTTCTAGTTCGATCAGACCATGTACCCACACATGACTATTTTCACTAGGTGTTTTTAATACGAAGAAAATAGGCCAAGCACATCATTTTAATTGAGGCATTTGAGTGCAATGTATGATATCCTTGGCCATAATTGGATGGTCGTGTGCTGGTTATGAGAACCCGTCACCCGATGTGCGTCGAGTGGATCATTCTCCTATGTGAAAAGCCATTGACAATGGATACTAGTCGTAGTAGAGGCTGGGTCGATGCTCCTATGTGGAATGCTGTCTTGAGGTAGATGTTGCTATGCTCGATGGTACGAGAAGACGCTTGGCTACACCGGAAGACCGTTGTGTGATGGGTAGATCGTGCCTGTGTGGGCAGTAATAAATTGGAATGCGTGATTGATTGAGATGTGTGAGACGTCCCAATTGATGTGTGCATTTATTATATGCATCTGTGATATGAACTGTGCTAATGTGCAGGAAGAGATTAAGGCAAGGTGAGTCTCATTGATTGTGTGGTTGTGTGGCTATTTATAGCTTGGACGCCCCTCGGTGTATTATCTTCATAATCGGGGTTTAGGGCGTGAACTCACTAAGATTTATATCTCACCTTGTCGTGGGTTACCATTTTCAGGTCCCTAGTGTGAAGAACCCGGAGCTTGAGACGGAAAGGTCAGAAGCATGGGTGGCTCAATAGTTCTTTTTGGAGATAGACCTCCTGTACATGAACCTTAGTGTTGGCCTCTATGTGTAAACTAGTTGGTTTATAAAAAGGGTTTTGTGAAATTGTGATCCTGCTTTTCTATCTTATATTAGTGTTGTTTAGGGATTGATTTTTATTACGCCTCCGCATGTGCATTAAAATGAATGGGTCGACAATGCATCTTGGGACATCGCAATTTTTATCGACCACCGAGGGATGCGCACGCACTCGAGGTTCGAAGCATGACATCCCCGCCGAAGTGGTATCAGAGCAGTTCGGTAGTTGAAGTGATAAGGTGCGATGAGTCTTGGGATAGTTAGCAAGAAATGCCTTTTTATTATGCTGATGCATGTGGCTGATTAGCTGATTGGTAGATTGTTTGGTATGGGTTGCTCGGTTTTCTAATTCTGTGTGGAATTGGAAAGCAGGTTTCTATAAAGATCCTGCAGAATGAGTGATTCGAAGTAGAGGACTCCTCGGAAGAGGACTGTTGCGTCAGTCTTTCGGGGGTAGGACGCCAATTAAGGTCATTGCTCGAGGTAGAGCGCAGGCTTAGGCCAACACAAGTGGATTAGCGCCGCCATCAGTTGGTGCTAGTGTAACAGCCCCTGGCGATGCTAGAATCGAAGGGATCATTCAGGTGCTTGAGATGCTTGGGAATTTGATGGGGCAGTAGGCCCAGAATCAAGCCGCTGCCATTACCGCTGCCGCTACATCTGCTGCTACTGCTGCCATTACTACCGCTGCCGCAGCCGCACCTGCTAAAGTTCCACCTGGGAACGTGGTTGTCAAGAGAGAGAGGCCTACGCATAAGCTTGTCGAGCAGTTCTTGAAGTTGAAACCGCCGAGGTTCACAGGTACAAGAGATCCCGAGGTTGCATCACTCTAAATCCAAGACCTGGAGAAAGTCTTTGCATTCCTGATGTGCACTGAAGAGGAGAAGGTTATCCTAACAGTATACCAACTGCAGGGTAATGCTAGTATGTGGTGGAGAGCCACCAGACGCATGAATTTTCCTAAAGGCGTAGTTCTGGTGTGAAACGCCTTCCCGAGAACCTTTAATGGCAAGTACTTTTTCGGTAGCGCCCGAGAGCAGAAGATAGAGGAATTCCAGCGCCTCCGTTAAGGCATGCTAACCGTGGATCAGTATGAAGCAAAGTTTGCCGAGCTGTCTCAGTATGCTCCAAGACTGGTGGAAGATCCTGAAGACAGAGCTAGGAGGTTTAGGAACGGCCTTTGACCGAAGCTGAAGAATCCACTGGTGCCTTGGACCTGAAAGATTACAACGAGCTATATGGTCAAGCCCAGTTGATAGAGAGGAACCTGATCAAACAAACAGCTGCATTTGGGCCAAGATTTGACTCGAACATAGATGGGAACCGGTTTAGGAAGGAGCCTATGACCGGAGGAAGATATTCTATTTCGCCCAATAGGAAGGGTGGGATAGACAAGTCATCACCGAATCAGAATGAAGCATGTCATTTTTGTGGGAGACGACATGGATTGGCCTCCTGTTTTCCTAGGACAAGAATTTGTTACGGGTGTCGCCAGCACGGCCACTTGGTCAAAGATTGTCCACATAGGCCGATGGGATCTCAGCTGCCGCCACTGCCATCGATGGGACAAAACAGAGGGAACGTGCCACAGAATGCACCATAGATAGGGTGCTACCAGGATGGCAAAGGAGACAGGAAGGAACCGAGCCATGCACCAATTAGGAGAAGAATAGTTTTGGAATAATTTTATCAAAGTGGCTCAACAAAATTTTGGTTAAGCTTGTAGAACTTCAGTTTGTTGTAATAAAGTGGTAGAAAGGAGAATCGTTGACTAGAGTTGTACTTGAATGTTTTGCCTATGTATAACTTTGATGTTATATATAAAAAAAGTTTGGCTCAAGGAGCCTCTTGTTGTAATGAATTGTGTGTTCAAGGAGTATCTAGATTCGTTTGTGATTGTTTTCATCGATGATATCCTATATACTCGAGAAGTCCGGAGGAGCATGAAAGACAGTTGAGGACAGTATTTCAGACTTTACGAGATCATGGACTATAAGCCAAGTTCAGTAAGTGCGAGATTTGGTTGACTCGTGTTGCATTCCTAAGTCACGTGATTTCAGGCGAAGAAATCTCTGTGGACCCAACCAAGATCGAAGCAGTTATCAACTGGCTAAGACTGATGATAGTGACAAAAATCAGAAGTTTCTTGGGTTTGGTAGGTTACTATAGAAGGTTTGCGGAAGGATTTTCAGCCTTAGCCTCGCCGTTGACTCGACTGCTGAAGAAGGAAAAGAAGTTTGTGTGGACAGATAAGTGCAAGCATAGTTTCCAAGAGCTTAAGCAGAAGCTAACTACCGCATCAGTGTTAACAATTCCATCTGGTCCTGGAGGATATGAGATCTAGAGTGATGCATTGTTTAGAGGACTAGGTTGCGTGTTAATGCAGCATGGCAGAGTTGTTGCATACGCGTCCCATCAATTGAGACCCCATGAAGTGAATTACCCAACGCATGACTTAGAACTTGCAGCAATTATTTTCACTCTAAAGATTTGGAGACATTATCTGTGTGGAGAAAGATTCCAGATCTTTACAGACCATCAAAGTCTCAAATACTTATTCTCTCAGAAGGAGTTGAATATGAGACAGCATCGCTAGATGGAACTTCTGAAGGACTATGATTGTGATATCTTGTATCACCCGGGAAAGGCTAATAAAGTCGTAGATGTGCTGAGTCGGAAATCTTCAGTTGCACTGATGATGGTTAAGGAATGGACTTTACTCGAGAGAGCTCAAGATTCGGTTTTCAAATTTGAGGTAGGCCACCTTTCAAATCTTATGACCACCCTCAAAATTGAGCCGGAAGTGCAGATTAGGATTACGACACTTCAGTTGATAGACCCGAATGTTCAGAAAATCCTGCAAGAGAATACCAAAAAGAGAAAGACTGATTTCCAGAATTCTGATGATGGAACACTAAGGTTTCGAGGATAATTGTGTGTACCTGATGATGCAGAGCTTAAGGAGGAAATCTTGTCAGAAGCTCATCATAGCAGTTACAGTATTCATTCTGGCAGTACGAAAATGTATCAGAATCTACGTCAACACGATTGGTGGTCCGGTATGAAGGCGGATATCGCCAAGCATGTCGCCAAGTGTCTGACATGTCAGCAAGTGAAGGCACAACATTGTAAGCTGGGAGGACTTTTACAACCTCTCGAGATTTCCGAGTGGAAATGGGAACACATCACAATGGACTTTGTGACAGGCTTATCAAGGAGTCAGAGGGGTAATGATTTCATTTGGGTAGTGCTTGATAGACTGACGAAGTCGGCTTACTTCATCGCAATACGAAATGACCTTGATTTGGACAGGCATGCGAAATTATACGTGCGTCAGATTGTTCGTTTGCATGGAGTACCGGTGACGATCACATCTAATAGAGACCCGAGATTTACAGCTGCCTTTTGGAAAAGTTTACAGATTGCCTTGGGAATGAAACTAAAATTCAATACAACTTACCATCCGCAGACAGATGGCTAGTCTAAGAGGACAATTTAGACTCTCGAAGACATGTTGAGAGCGTGTGTGCTAGATTTCAAAGGAAGCTAGGAGAAACAACTTCTTCTCGTCAAGTTCGCCTACAACAACAGCTACCAGCAGAGTATTCAGATGGCGCCTTTTGAAGCGTTGTATAGTAGAGCGTGCAGAATGTCAGTGTGTTGGGATGAGGTTGGAGAAAGGAAGATCACAGGCCCAGAGTTGGTTCAACAATCAATGGATGCAATTGTCGTTATCATGGACAAATTAAAGACCGCTTAAAGCCGCCAGAAAAGCTACGCAGATAAGCGTCAAAGGCCATTGGAATTCCAAGTTGGTGAGCACATTTTTCTAAAGTGTCATTGAAGAGGGACACTTCGCGCTTCGGCAAGAAGGGAAAGCTGAGTTCGAGATATGTAGGTCCCTCTGAGATTCTGGAAAGAATATGGATTCTAGCGTATTATCTTGCATTGCCGCCGAGATTGGCGCAAGTGCATGACGTTTTTCACGTGTCGATGTTGAGGAAGTATGAGCCTGACCCGACCCACGTGCTAAATTTTGAAGAGTTAGAGGTGGACGACAAGGTGTTGTACATGGAAAGACCGGTTCATATTGTGGATCGGAAGAAGTAGGTTTTGCGCACCAAGACAATCCCATTAGTTAAAGTGGTCTGGCAACACCACGAGATAGAAGGAGTAACTTGGGGAAAGTGAAGACTCGGTGAGACGACGATACCCCCACCCTTTTGTTTAAAGAATTGTAATGGTTTAAATTTTGAGGACGAAATTTTTATAAGAGGGGAAGAGTTGTGACATCCTCATAGGTCGATTCGATTGAGGTATGTGATTAGTGTGTGGGTGATTCCACCTAATTGCAAAATTCTCGTCGAACGGCACTAAACCGATTTTTCTTTCATTTATGTACCCTGTGCCCGTATTTGAAATCTTAAGATTTTCACGACAACCAAAAGTCGCCAGTTTTGTCAAGATGTACAATGTGGCTCGAAAATAATCGACCACGCGTCAATTGCACCAAAAATTCATAAAAGCTACCTGGTAGGTTAGATCACGCGAAAATCACGTCCGGTTGAAATTAACCGCGAAATTGAACCCGATTTCAGAAATTGAAAGTTTGGTCATGTCATGACTTATTTTAGGAACATCGACTCATCCTCCGAAGAATTTTCGGCTAGCCTGAGATTTTTATGGAAAATCAATTCCGATGATTCGAAAAAGAAAGGAAATTCGGAGGGGCCAAATTGGAGGGATTTTTGTCCTCCATAGCGAGCTACCTGGTGAAGGGAAATTGTGGAAATTGTGTAGGCTTCCTCCGCAACAATTTTGGTCACCACATTGGGGAAGTTTGTGGAGAAATTGAAGTCCAATTGAGGGAAATTCGTGGGCTGGTATGGGGGATGCAACATTTGGCACCAAAATTTGTTATTTTTGAGAATTATGTGCAAGAAAGTATTGGGGGACCAAGGGGATGAACGTGAAGACTTTTGGGGACCAAGAATGAAGAATTTTAGATATTTTACTTTGACTTTCAAGGCTGGTTTCTCTCTCTCTCTCTCTCCTTCCCCTCTCTCCCCTTCGTGCGATTCATTTCCTACGAAGCCGACTCTTCTTCTTCAAAGTAACCACCCTTGCTTTTTCTTCAGCCCATCTCCACTTGCTCTCTCTCGCTGCCGTTTCACCCCAACATTTCAGCAACCCACGCTAGTGTTTCCCCCCATCCTACAGCAACATCTTGATGCTAGCTGCCATCTCCAAACCACCACCATTTCTTTTCCTCACGTGCCCTTCACCCACCGTAACAGCTCACCAACAACAGATGCCGCAACACCTCCAGTGAAGGCCACAACGTCCGCGACCCCACTCAGCCCACCGTTTCCCCTCGATTTCTCGCCATCCCCCAGCTCATCATTTCCGCTGCCACTCCAAAATTTAGCCAATGCCATCGACTTGTAGCTAGTCCGCCCAACTCAACCCTCGAGAGCAGCTTCGACCAGCCCGAACTGTGAGCATCCCTCGCGGTTTTCAGCCTGGTCCGAGCTTCCTTTGAAGCCGCCATAGGCCCATGTTTTGGCAACCGTCGTGTCGCCATCACTGTGAACCGGTTTTTGCGCTAAACCAGTGAGTTTACTCGCTAAACTCTGCTTAAGGAGTTAATGATGCTTATGGGGTGCTTAGTTTAGGCTAAGTATGGTTTAGATTGTTGGAGAAACTCCTTTAATGTTTTGAAGTTGACAAAACTTATCCAAAGTTTATTATGAAGAATTCCAAACTTTAGTGTCAAAGTCTGAAGACTGCTAGACTTTAGGTTCAAAGTCTGCCCACTCTGACAAATTCCAGACCGAATGCTATTAAAGAATCAAGACTTTTCCAAACGCAAGATTATCTTTATTTCTTCAAGGGTTCAGTTCGCATGGCTTAAGGATGGCTTTCTAGTTGGATATAGCACCTACATGATTGACTATCTTTGTTGGATTCAATTTTGATATTCAAATCTTTTGGAAGGCAAGTAAACTTGGAAAGTATATACTTATGGAAACCAAGATCCTAATTGTATGCGCGAATATGATTCACGGGCTTTCATCTCAATCATCAAACGACTCGAGATCTCCTTGATTGATTCTGTCTAACGGGTTGATTGGAAGAATTCATTTGGAAAGTGCCAACAGTCGAGAAGGCATGAAGGAGTATTTAAGGAGGACTCTCCAGTTGTTCAAGAGTGTGCGTGAAAGAGAAATGTCAAAGTCTGAAGCTTTCCATTTCCTTGTTATTCCAAATACTGAGCTCAAAGTTGTATACAAAAGAAAGAAACTAATAGTGAGACTTGGTGAGAAAACAGTAGAGTCTCTTCACTGTGAAGTCAATATCATAAAGTTGTAAATTCTCTTTTGATTCTTTGTGAAATCCAGCCAGTAGGCTGTCAGCATGGAGAGTGGACGTAGGTTTGATCTAAACCGAACCATTATAATTTTTGTGTACTTATTCTCTTCTCTGAACTCTTTTAATTTATTCGTAGTTCCATTTAACTGTTATAGTCTGAACTTGTTCAAAGTCTGTTGTTCTTCAAACTCTATTTTAGAAGCAAAACATTTATACTGTCTTTTGCGAAAAATTGTCTTCACACCTATTCACCCCCTCTAGGTGTTCATACTAGCACTTACAATTGGTATCAGAGCTTGTGTGCTTATTTCATTGAAGTGTTTATACTTCTAAGCTAAAGATCTATGGCTAGTATTTTGGCTCGAGGATTGGTTGAAGGTCAAAGCAACACCAGACCTCCTTACTTTGATGGGAAGGAGTATAATGTGTGGAAAAATAAGATGAAGGCATTTCTGAGATCAAAAGATCCCCTAGAGTAGGATGTGGTAGAAAAAGGGATCAATCCCAAAGCTACATCAACTTCAAAAAGAGGAAAAGAAGTTGTAGATGCTGGCGAAACAACACAAGCAGAAATAACCAAGAGACAAGATCTTGATGCTAAAACTATCTACTCTTTATACTGTGCTTTATCTCCTACTAAGTATAACCGAATTTCATCTTGTGAAACAACGAAAGAAGTTTGGGACAGATTGCATGTTACCTATGAAGGGATTGATCGAGTAAAGGAAACAAAAATCAACATTCTACTTGGACAGTATGACGCCTTCAAGATGAAGCCTGGAGAATCCAAGAAGCCTAGAGAATCCATTACTGATATGTTCAGTCGCTTCACAGAGATTGTAAACGGCCTGGCTTATCAAGATCAACCAATCTTAAGATCAATAAAAGTCAATAAACTGCTGCGTGGACTTTCTAAAGAGTGGAATCATCTGAAGATATCAATTAGAGAAACCTAGAGGATCATACCTTTATCCGTAGACGAACTAGTAGGCACGCTTCAATCTTATGAAGTGGAGCAGATCAATGAGGAAGAAGATCCTAAAGGTAAGAAGTCAATTGCTCTAAAATCTAACGATGATTATGATGATACATATTCAGAAGATGACATGGACGATGAGGAGTTAGCACTTATGATTAAGGCATTCAAAAAGTTAAATAGAAAGGGAAGAATATTCAACTGGAAATAGCAGAGCACGCAAAATTTCTAGAAGAGATCGACAGAGGACAAAGAAACCAGTAAAGATGTAATATACTTCGAATGTAAGAAAAATGGGCATATCAGACCTAACTGTCCTTTGTTGAAGAAAAAGAAATGAAAAACTGAGAAGTACAAAAATGTGGCACCCCTCGACGGCCCCCGATCCGATTAGGGTCGCCACAGTTTGCTTACCATTCACTTTTCCTAACAACATGCCACTCTGATACCATTTCAATTGCAGCGGGTCCATACAACCTGGGGGTTTACATCTTTTAAATCGGTCCCTTGCGCAATTTATATACGGAAGCATAACCAACAACTCCCTTCCCTACATTCAGAAAACGATGCACACTAACTAAACATCTTATAAAAGTTAAAGCCGAACACTTTTATTTACTTAAACCAGATGTACATCATTCATCGGTACATCAAAATGCCGTAGTCTTCTATACTCGGCTATACTTCAAAAGATGACTGATATCTCCTCCCAAAATCATATGCTTCAGGTCCATCAACCAGTGTCGGCATCCAAAAGTTCCCTCCTTTGCTATCCTCTTCCTCACGGTCATATCCAACCGCTCAAACCATCTACTAATCTGAAATGTTGGTCCCCAAAAGGGGGTGAGTACAACCACTCAGCAGATAAGGAATCCAACAACTACTCAATGCATCATACAAGTCATACATGCATTGCAGGCGTTACTTACCTCGAAGCCATGCACATACTATCATGCATCATCATCACAAATTATAACACATACATGTGTATCATCATCATATCATACATGTCATCATCATCATGACATCATCACATTACACATGTCATCATCATCATGGCATCATCATATCATACCTGTCATCATCATCATGGCATCATCATATCATACATGTCATCATCATCATGACATCATGACATCACACATGTCATCATCATCATGGCATCATCATATCATACATGTCATCATCATCATCGTCATGCATATCATCATGTCATATCATATATCATCATCATCATCATCGTCATGCATATCATCATGCATATCATCATATCACACATGTCATCATCATCATGACATCATCATCATCATATCATGCATATCATCATGCATATTTCAATTTCAATTTCTCAATCTCATCTTTTCATATTGGACTGCCACATTTCTCTTTCCCGGGACCAATGTTTGCATCCCACATTCATCACTCGCGCCCAATCCTGGCATCGCGAGAACCATCCGGGCATGTATCCAAGATACAATCCGGGCATCAGGCCCCCCACATTCCGGGCATCTCGCATCCCAACTAGCATCACGAGGAACCTCCGGGCATGTATCCAAGATACAACCGGACATCCGGCATTTACACTCCCTGGCCGAGCATCTCGCACCCAAATCCTGGCATCGCGAGGCATTCCCTACGGGCAAAGACCTCCGACAGGGCTTCCGGAATTATGTACCGACATACCACCAGGCCTCCCCTGGAATTACGTACCGTATACCACCGGGCATCTCGACACTCCCGGGGCATTATCATCCGCCACAACAATCTCCTCATTTAACATTATTCATGTTCACCAATTTCGGTCTCAATTTAGCATGGCATATGATGCAATGGCAACCAACAATCATGTTCAACATTGAATTCACACATGCATCTCAATGCATACATCAAGACCTCATTACACATACTACATGGTGCAATTATTTATAAAATAAAATTCATGGAATTTATGCCAATTAAAATAATCCATTTATCATGCCCTTTTTCATTTATTTAAATTTCAGCTTTTGTCATTTTCAAAAAAATATTAAATTTAATATCTATATATTCCCAAAATTATAAAAATTAAGGCAAGTGACAAACAAGCCAATAGAATAATAATTACATGCAAAATACATGGCCAAATAGAATTTCACACAATTTCGCAATTTCCACAAAATGGCATGTCATTTTCGGATGAAACCAGAATGCATAGTTTTTGAAGAAATTCGATTAAAATATCCATACGACCTCCAAAAATTACGAAATTTCACCGAGTCATAGTAAAGACATTTTCGTACATCTTTCATGAAGACTTCCAAGCTAGATTCTTTTTATATAATTTTCTACAGTCTCACAAAGCTTCTGGATCCAACACCGAATCGTCCAGAACCTGCTTCTCCAAAATACTGAGTTTTCACCTACCTATTCTTCTTCTTTTCCTCTGAAATTTGATTATGTTCTACATCAAGATGTTATCTACAAGTTTCATGAAGAGATCTAAGTCAGATAACCAGAGTATAGTCGTCGTTTAAGTCCATGAAGTCTCGGGTGTCCTGTAATACATCTCCAGAATTTCCGTCTTCAAGATCTAGTCGATTTACTAGGCTATACTTGTTCATTTAGCTTCAAATTTGAGTATTTTGTAGTTTAAGATGTCCCCTACAACTTGAATGAGAGATCGAAGAGAGATTTTCAACACAAACCAACATGCAACCACGAATCCAGCAAGAGGTCAGTAAAAACTTTCCAGATCTGAGGTCTCCGTAAGATGAGACTTTAACCCCTCACATCTCCATAATTTTCCACGAAATTTTAGTATGGTGTAGTTAAAGATGTTAGCTACAACTCTCATAAAGAAATCGAAGCCAAAATCTGACTCTAAACACACATGCAAGCTCAAACAAGTTTCTGACTCACACGATCCGAGCAAGAACAGTCACACCATTCACACACAACTCATCCATGCTTCGGTTTTTCTTATCTAACACCCAAGAATTCAACATGCAAACAACATACAAGCATGCAAGAGAAGCTAGAGGACTCCCACTTGCCTCTAGACCAAGCGGACAGCGACACGCGAACGGCACACTGGCGACGGACGGACGGACGGCGTGCGAGCGGGCGAGCTCCTTCCTCCTCGGCCTCCCTCTCCTCTCTCGCAACTCACTCTCTCTCACTTGGCTTGGCCGAATGCCACTCTCTCTCTCTCTCTCCCTTTCTCTCTCTCTTCCTTTTTGGTGGCTTTTATATTGCATGTATCCCCTCTTTGCATGGGGGACAAGTGTAATTGTGGAGGAAGACAAGTGTCCACCATGCTTCACCTTCTTCATGCCACTTGTCCGGTTACATGCAAGGCTGATGGGCTTTCCT
This sequence comes from Eucalyptus globulus, assembly GCA_014182545.1. Lineage (NCBI taxonomy): Eukaryota > Viridiplantae > Streptophyta > Magnoliopsida > Myrtales > Myrtaceae > Eucalyptus > Eucalyptus globulus. The sequence continues at coordinate 12,555,397 of CM024723.1, forward strand.
CTTGGGCCAACCTTGGGCCAGCAAATGGGCTGGTCGACAGCCCCTCCTTGGCTCCAATGGGCCGACCATTTGGCCCTCCAAAATCCATACTCTTGGGCCTAAGGCCCAACCTAATTAAACCCACAATTTCCCTTTCAATTATTCATCTTTAATTCTTTCTTTTAAGAATTTAATTACTAAATTCCACATGGCCAAAATCTTGAAATCATAATTCCATAAATTCCAATTTATAAAACACATGGCCAATGATAGGATTTTCTTTCCTATCAAATAATTATCCATTAAAAGCTTGGCCATAAATCTTATTGCAAATTATGGATTAAATGGCCATAACTTGATGGTACTTCCATCACCTATTCATAGACCTAAATGTGACTAGAGGTTGCCATGAATTTTGGGATGCCACAAAAAAAGCTCTCAAAGTTGAAACCTGTAGTGACACTGAGTGCGAGAAAAGTGAAGAGGAATATGCCAATATATGTCTGATGACCCATTCCAACTCAGACTCAGAATCAGAATCAGAAATAGACTCTGATTTAGATTCAGATCAAGAAGTTAAGGTAAGTAACTTAAAAATTCCTATTAAAGTCTCGAAGTACATGGAAGAACTTTGTTTCTGTCTCAAAATCTCTCTTAAAAGGATTTTCGAACTAAAAAGGGATAATTCTAAGCTCAAGCAACAGGAAACTTCTTGGAAAGAAAAGTTTGAAAGTCTGGATAAAAGTTTTGTTGATTTGAAAGTAAATTCTGATTTTCTTTCGAAAGAAAATGCCTTTTTGAAAGAAGATATTTCAAATATCACGAAAAGATTTTCAAAATGATCTGAGAAGTTGGAGAAAATTCTTTCAGTACAAAGACCTTATTTTAACAAATCTAGTTTGGGTATGACTTTAGAAACTATTCCTTTAATTGATTTTCCCAAAGTTAAAGAAAGAATCAAACAAAGACCTATAAGGGCATTTTACAAAAGTCACTTTCAAAAGGTTTTTGTAAAATCTGTTGGCTGAAGTGCTCTCAAATGTTCAAAGTGTAATAGCTCAGAACATTTCGAGAAGAAATGTCCCAAGGTTTGGAGACCTGTTAAGAGGGATTAGGCAAAGACTATTTTTAATACTAACTCTCCTGGACCCAAGAGAATATGGGTACCAAAGAAAACTTAAGTTCTCTTCTTTATCACGAGGTCACTATCAAAAGGAAGATCAAATGGTATTTGGATAATGGCTATTCGAGGTACATGACAGGAAATTCAAGTTGCTTTCGAAAACTTGTTCAAGTGAATGGTGGAAAAGTTTCCTTTGGTGGAAACAGCAAAAGAAGGATTGTTAAATGTGGAACTGTGAAGTTTGGAAGCCTGACTACCAACAATGTCTCCTTGGTGGAAGGTCTAAATTACAATCTACTCAGCATAAGTCAGCTTTGCGATACTAAATTCAAAATAAATTTCCAAGAAGGCATCTGTTCGGGAACAAGCAAAGATTTCTCTCAATCTTTCATTAGGCGAAGGCATGGAAATATCTACCTTCTGGATATAAAACCAGAAAGTTATCAGTGTCTAATATTTATTCAAGATAAAGCAAATCTTTGGCATCGAAAGCTTGGTCATGTTAACATGAAGCAGATTGCCAAGATTTCTTCCAAGAAGCTTGTTTATGGTCTTCCCAACTTGACTTATCAAAAGTTTGAATTATGTACTTCATGTGTTTTGGAAAAACAGGTTAGAAGTTCCTTTAAACCTGTAAATCAAGTTTCTACCAATCGAGCTTTGCATCTTCTGCATATGGACCTCTTTGGACCAACAAGAACTCAAAGTATTGGTGGAAAGAAGTACTGCCTAGTAATTGTGGATGATTACTCTCGCTTTACTTAGGTTTACTTTCTGGCAAATAAGTTTGAAGCCTTCTCTCACTTCTCAAAGTTTGCCAAGAAGGTTCGGAATGAAAAAAGATATGTTGTTTTGAGCATACGAACAGACTATGGAGGTGAATTAGAAAATCAAGACTTTGTGAAGTTCTGTGATGAATCTAGTTTTCAACATGTTTTCTTTTCTCCATACACTCCAGAACAAAATGGGGTTGTGAAAAGGAAAAACAGATCCTTACAAGAGATGGCATGAACCCTTTTAATTGAGTGCAATATATCCTCTCGATTTTGGGTAGAAGCAATTTCTACAGCTTGCTACGTCATCAATAGAGTGTTCTTGAGGCCTATCTTGGAGAAAAGTCCATATGAAGTGTATGAAGGAAAGAAGCCAAATGTTTCTTACTTCCATGTTTTTGGATGTAAATGTTTTGTTTTAAAGAATGCAAATGATCAAACTGGGAAGTTTGAAGAAAAATCAGACGAATGAATCTTCCTTGGCTATTCTACTTCAAGCAAAACTTATAGGGTCTTCAACAAGAAGACTGAATCCGTGGAAGAATCTATGAATGTCAAGTTTTAGGATTATGTGCAGACTCAACCAGATCAGTCTCAACTTGAAGAGTCTGAACTTGTTCTAGACTTTACAAAATCTACTTCCCCCGAAAAGGTTCAGACTTCTAGAGATCAGCAACAAGCAGATCTAGAAGATTCAACTGAAACAGAGGATCGGTAGACTCTCAAACCAACCAGCAACTGGAAGCATAAGTCAAATCATCCCAAAGAACTCATCATTGGCAACATTGATGAAGGAATTCGCGCCAGATCCAAAAGGCAAGAAGAGTCAAGTGCTCTAGTACTTGTTTCTGAGATAGAACCTAAAAGTGTAGAAGAAGCCCTGTTTGATGAAAGCTAGATTGAAGCTATGCAAGAAGAGCTTAGGCAGTTCAGCATCAACAATGTTTGGGAGCTAATTCCTAAACCTAAAGGTAAATCTATTATCGGGACAAAATGGGTTTTCAGGAACAAGATGGACGAGAAAGGAAAAGTGGTTAGGAACAAAGCAAGACTCGTGGCCAAAGGATATACGCAAGAAGAAGAGATATACTATGACGAGACCTATGCACCAGTAGCGAGGTTAGAAGCAATTAGATTATTACTTGCTTTTGTTTGCTATAAAATTTCAGGTTATTCCAGATGGACGTCAAAAGTGCATTTCTGAATGGATTCATCCAAGAAGAAGTCTATGTGGAACAACCACCAGGATTTGAAGATCCAAGAAAGCGACACTCAGTCTACAGACTGAAAAAGGCCTTATTATTGAAGAAAACTTCCTTATTTGTTTTGAAGTTAACAAAACGTTTCCATCAGTCTAGTCTGAAGACTTGTAAACTCTATCGTCAAAGTCTGAAAACCTCTAGACTTAAGTTTTAAAGTCTAGCCTCACTGATAGCTTCCAGACTGACGAAGAAAAGATTTATTCGATGAAGAAGACTTATCCAGATGCAAGTATATCTTTAAGGATTTGTTTCGTACAGTTAAAGAAGATCTCACGGCTGGAAATAGCATCTCGTGATCAATTATTCTTATTAAAATTAATTCGGATAATTAGATCTGTTGATTGGCGAAGTATACTTGGAAGGTTCTACTTATGGAAACCTAGATCCTGATTGTATGGGTGAGCGGGATTGGTGGGCTATCATCACATTCCTTAAATAACTCTAGATCTCCCTAATTGATTCTGTCCAACGGGTAGATTGGAAGAACTCCTTTGGAAGGTGCCAACGGTTATAATGGCATGGAGGATTATATAAGGAATATGCTTAAGTTATTCGAGAGTGTGCATGAAAGAAAAATTCCAAAGTCTGAAGCTCCTAGTTCTTTACTGATTTAATCGCTGAGCTTAAGTTGTACTCAAAAGAGAGATTAAATACTTGTAAGACCTTGAGGAAGTGTGGTAGAGTTTCTACACTGTGGAATCAAGGATGTGAGACTGTAAAATCTCTTTTGGTTCTTAGTGAAATCCAGCCAATCGGCTGACAGTGCGGGAGAGTGGACGTAGGCTTGATCTAAGCTGAACTACTATAAACTTTGTGTTTCAATTCTCTTTCCCTAAACTCTTTACTTTAATTCGTAGTCTTATACAACTGTTTACAGTCTTTTACATCTTCAGTCTATTATTCTCAAAAGACGAATTAAGTTGTTAAGTCTTGCAAAAACTTCTTTAACACCTATTTACCCCCTCTAGGCGTTCTTACTAGCCCTATCACTTATATGGACTAAAGCAAGCACCTCGAGCCTGATATGAAAGGTTAAGTAAATTCCTAACCCAAAATGGTTTTGTCAAGGGAAAGATAGATACTACTTTGTTCATAAAAATAGAGGGTAAAGACTTTCTATTGGTTCAAATTTATGTTGATAATATTATCTTTGGATCCCCTAATGAAAATCTATGCAAGAAATTCTCTAGATGTATGCAGGATGAATTCGAGATGAGTATGATAGGTGAGTTAACTTTCTTTCTGGGATTGCAAGTTAGACAATCAAAGAAATGTATCTTTATTCACCAATGAAGTATGCAAAAGATCTCATCAAGAAATTCAGATTGGAGAATTGCAAGAAGACAGAGACACCAATGTCAAGTTCTTCGAAGCTGGACAAAAATGAAGGAGGAAAGGAAATAGACCAGAAGCTTTACAGAAGCATAATCAATTCTCTTCTTTACCTTACTACATCTAGATCTAACATTTTGTTTAGTGTTTGCATCTATGTTAGATTCCAATCTGATCCCAAAGAATCTCATTTAAGTGCTGCAAAACGCATCATCAAATATGTTGCCACTACTCCAAAGCTAGGTCTGTGGTATCCCAAACAATGAGACTTTACTCTTCTAGAATATTTAGACGCAGATCTAGCAGGTTGTAAAGTTGATAGAAAGAGTACTTATGGTACTTGTCAACTGCTGGGCAGCATGCTGGTGTCTTGGTTCTCAGGGAAGTAGAGTACTATGGCTCTATCAACAGTAGAAGTAGAGTATGTGGCTCTTGGAAGCTGTTGTTCTCAAATTTTGTGGATAAAACAACAGCTAAGAGACTTTAGAATAGAAGAATCGTGTACTGAAATCAGATGCGACAACACCAGTGCTATTAATCTCACGAAGAATCCAATTCTTCATTCAAGGGCAAAGCATATAGAAATTTGACATCATTTCATAAGAGATCATGTCCAAAATGGGGAGATTATGATTCAGTTCATTGACTCGAAAAATTAGTTAGCAGACGTATTTGCAAAGCCTCTGGAGAAAAATCTATTTGAGTCTATTCGCACCAGACTGAATATTTTATCTCCTACTGATTAAAGTCTGAAGTTGGTCAGACTTAGACTTTCCAAACTCTACTTCAGTAAAAGAAAGTCTCGAATCCAGGTATTTTACTTTTAGAATGAAAAGGTATGTTTAATTAAATTGTTGTTTGCCTATTTTATTTTTGGAAGTTATCTTTTTCAAATTTTTCAACTTTTGGCAGTTTTTATTTTCAGTTATTTCGAAAAAGGTAATTTTGTTTGTGACGGTTCGTTTTTTCTTTTATTTGTGACCATTCATTTCCTTTATATACCCTTTCGTATTCCTTTCGAGCACTTTTTACCAAACCCTAGCATACAGATTTTTTACTCTTTCGTTTCTACTCTCTTGTTTTTACTGTCAAGTTTGTTTTGTAAGTCTTCATCTTTTTCACTCAAACTTGTTGGTGAAATCCTCCACAACTGTGAAGATGTATTTTCAAAGAAAGTCATCTCGGATTGCAAGCAGGGGACCACGGAATATGCCTGAGGGTCCTACACATTTTGATTTGACTGAGGAAGAAGAGGTTTTACAACACTCTCCATAGCATGCTACAAAGAATCCTCCGCGCCAACCAGTGCAAGAGGAAATCGAGGAAGATGTGGAACCTCTCCAAACCATGAAACCCCAAGTTATTTATAAACTTTACACTCATCTGAAGCAGGGTGGTATTGCTATAACCTTTATCGATGAATTTCTAAAAGAAAGAGGATACAATAATGAGACTATGTTCTTGCGAATGATGGAAAGATTAGGAATAGTGCCTGAAGGATCGGCAGATAGAGTGTTTGCTAATTCTCCAGTTGATCCACGTTTTGGCTCTTTTAATCAGCTTGAGAGCAAAGACGATGATGAGAGGATGTTCTTGAACTTCCAGCCGAGAATGGGCATTGCTACTGAAGTGCCTGGTGATGGAACAATTCTTTTTCGTTCTAAGTATCAAAAAAGAGTTTACACTAGACTGTTGAAAAAAGGGGTGATGAACCCTCGATCAATTGATTTTGATTTTCTAGACTCAATCAAAGTGAATCTGAGGGAAAAATTCTCTCTCCTTCAACTAGAGAACTTTTGCTTTGAGACTATTGTTGGATATCCTGAGTTAACTACTTATTTCTATTCGAACTTGTCTTTTCTTGACCTGAATAGATTTCAATTCACTGTGTGTGATAAAAGCTACGTGGTGGATGTTGATTCATTGGCTGACGTTATTGGGGTGGAAAGAGGTGGTTTCCAACCAATAAGTGTCTCGGTTGGTCATGCGACAAGATTTCTTGTTAGGGACAGACTTCCTAAAGGGGGCATCACTTACTCCAGACTGTCTGCCTCAAATATTTTGCTGCACAAAGTCGTGATCAACTGCATTCGCCCAAAGTCGACTTCAAAGACAAATGTTTCTCGATCTGAAGCCAAACTGATGTTTGCCATCAGTATTGGAATGAAATTATCTCTGCCTCATACAATCCTGATGCATATGTACATGAATGTTGTGAAGGATAAGGGACAGCTCCCTTACTCAGCGCTAGTCACACAACTGTTCAAACATTTTTAGATTAAGTTTCCAGCCTCTCTTTGTACTAAAACTATTGCTCCTATGGTTATAGGATTGAAGATGGTGTCCAAGATGAGGTTGAAAGAACTGAACACGGCCATAGAGTGCTTGAAGAAAGAATCCTCCAGCAAAACTGAAGAAGACTCTGCTGCAAAAAGAAGGAAAGGTAAGGAGCTTATGTGTGAACCTGCCAAGGAAAGAAGATCTCTCATTCTGTAGGACGAAGAGGATGATGAGGATGATGTTACTATCTCTTCCTTTGCCTTGAAGAATCTCTAGAGTTTTGTCAGTTTTGTGCAACAACAAGACAAAAAAGAAAGAGAAAGAGGAGAAACTGAGCAAAGAAAAGAAGGAAGAGAAGCCAGAGAAGGAACAGAGGAAAGAGAAGAAGCAGGAAGAGAAGTTGAAGAAAAAGAGGGTCAAGATGACTCCCATGAACCAACTTTTGCAATATCCTTATCTGAGGATTCAGAGAATACAAGGAGTTGAACTGTAGGAGCTCTAATTGAAAAAAGAACATCACTCTGGTGTTGAAATTGAGAAGGAAGAAGAAGAAGAATTCCCTTCTTCACCTATAGCCACAAAAACAGGGGGAGTTCGTGAGACAATAAGTACTTCTTCTTCTCCTATTTTCACAGGTGATTATGTTAGTAGATCTCCTGCCAATCCAGAGGATGTCTATGCTTCACATTTTCCTGAAGCTGATATTGAGGAATCCTCTCCAAGTCATGGTGTTCGATGTGCTAATGTTCCTTCAATTCTCAACACTCCTCGAATTCATTTATCTGAGGCTAGTGCACAAACCGAATCAACTGCTGATTATGCAAGGATGATGGAACTCCTTTTGGAGGTGAAAGCCCAGTAATATGCTATGGAGTATGAGATATAGAAACTTCAGGCTGCCCTCAAATCATCTTCTGAACTTCACACTGGGATAGTACAGTCTTTGGACAGATAGGTACAGTCTTTGGACACACAAGTACAGACTCTAAATCAGCAAGTTTCTCAATCTATGGTCAAGAATGATGAAAATGCTCAGATGCTGAAGATTGTTCAGACTACAGTTTAGAATGTTTCTCTCTAATGCCAAAAGATTGAGGAGGCAGTTTAGTCGATGGGAGATTTCCGGCTCGTTCGAATTCCAAAACAAACTTGATTTCATTTGACTTTTATCGATCTTTGACTTTCTCCACTTTTTGCTGCTGACAAAAAGGGGGAGAACGTGCAGATTTGAGATTTGACTTGTTTGACTTTAACTTTTGTTGAACTTTTGACTTTGTTGAACTTTTGAACCTTTATTTTGTTATTTTGTTTGACCTTTGCAGGCAACTTACTTTTGTGGTAATGATTATAGATGGATAGTTATTTAAGTCTTGATGTTTGTCTTATCTTTTCAAGATTAACATGTTATCTATGGTTGCAGAATCGATATTATCCAGATCCTAATCAACTTATTTTCATAAGATATCATATACTGTTTAAGAGTTGTTTTGCAGGTCAAAAGTTCTTAAATCTGTAGGAAATTTTTGTCACCATCAAAAAGTGGGAGATTGTTGGAGAAAACTCCTTTAATGTTTTGAAATTGACGAAACTTATCCAAAGTTTATTCTGAAGAATTCCAGACTTTAGTGTCAAAGTTTGGCCATCTGAAGACCGCTAGACTTTAGGTTCAAAGTCTGCCCACATTGACAAATTCCAGACCGAATGCTATTGAAGAATCAAAACTTTTCCAGAAGCAAGATTAAATTTATTTCTTTAAGGGTTCAGTTTGTATGGCTTAAGGATGGCTTTCTAGTTGGATATAACACCTACATGATTGACTATATTTATTGAAATCAATTTTGATATTCAAATCTTTTGGAAGGCAAGTAAACTTGGAAAGTATCTACTTATGGAAACCAAAATTCTGATTGTATGGGCAAGTAAGATTGACGAGCTTTCATCTCAATCATCAAACGACTCGAGATCTCCTTGATTGATTCTATTCAATGGGTTAATTGGAAGAATTCTTTTGGAAAGTGCCAATAGTCGAGAAGGCATAAAGGAGTATTTAAGGAGGATTCTCCAGTTGTTCGAGAGTGTCTGTGAAAGAGAAATTTCAAAGTCTAAAGCTTTCCATTTCCTTGTTGCCAAATACTAAGCTTAAAGTTGTATACAAAAGAGAGAAACTCATAGTGAGACTTTGTGAAAAAAAAAGCAGTAGAGTCTCTTCACTGTGAAGTCAAGATCACAAGGTTGTAAATTCTATTTTGATTCTTAGTCCAGCCAGTAGGCTGTCAGTGTGGAGAGTGGACGTAGGCTTGATCTAAGCCAAACCACTATAATTTTTGTGTTCTTATTCTCTTCCCTAAACTCTTTTAATTTATTCGTAGTTCTGTTTAACTGCTATAGTTTGAGCTTGTTCAAAGTCTATTGTTCTTCAAACTTTGTTTTAGAAGAAAAACATTTCTACTGTCTTTTGCGAAAAATTGTCTTCACACCTATTCACCCCCCTCTGGGTGCTCATACTAGCACTTACATATGTGGTTAGTTAGAATGGATTAGTGATTTAATTATTCGTTTGTGTATGTTAGGTGGTTAGAATAGCCTAATTAGAAACTAGATAAGTTGTGCTATTTATCTAGATAGGTTTAGAAATTTTCCCGGCTCGTTTGAGCGGTTAATTAAGCATTTCCGACCTAAGTTGGTATTTTTGGTAATTAATTGTATTTATTTAATTATTTTGGTATTATTTTATTATTTATTTATTTTCCGAAAATTATACGAGATAGCCGGTGACCGGAATTTCGTGCTGATTGTCATGGTGTTGTTAAATTATGCAATTAAGTGCTACTTTGTGCAATTTGATGCTAAGTGTAAATTTTTGAATTATTATTCCAAAAATATGATATTTCGGTATTTAATCAGAAAATACCGGGTGTTGGGTTTTGACACTGAAAACCTTTTTAGGTACTATATTAAATAGTGGGATTTTTAAAAGGAATGATATCAATTTTTTTGGTTCGATCTGATCGTGTACCCACATACGACTATTTTCACTAGGTGTTTTATTACGAAGAAAATAGGCCAAGCACATCATTTTAATTTAGGCATTTGAGTGCAATGCACGATGTCCTTGGCCGGAATTGGATGGTTGTGTGCTGGTTATAAGAACCCGTCACCCGATGTGCGTCGGGTGGACGATGCTCCTACGTGGAAAGCCATTGGCAACGGATACCGGTCATAGTAGAGGCTGGCCCGATGCTCCTATGTGGAATGCCATCTTGAGGTAGACGTTGCCGTGCTCGATGGTGCGAGACACGCCCGACTACGCCGGAAGACTGCTGTTTGACGGGTAGATGGTGCCTGTGTGGGCAATAATCAATTAGAACGTGTGATTGATTGAGCTGTGTGAGATGTCCCAGTTGATGTGTGCATTTATTATATGCATTTGTGATATGAATTGTGCTGATGTGCAGGAAGGGACTGAGGCGAGGTGAGTCTCATTGATTGTGTGGTTGTGTAGCTGTGTGGTTTAGACACCCCTCGGTGTATTATCTTCCTAATTAAGGTTTAGGGCGTGAACTCACTGAGATTTATATCTCACCCCGTCGTGGGTTATCATTTTTAGGTCCCTAGTGTGAAGAACCTAGAGCTTGAGACGGAAGGGTCAGGAGCATGGGTGGCTCAGTATTTCTTTTTGGAGATAAACCTCCTGTACATGAACCTTAGTGTTGGCCTTTGTGTGTAAACTAATTGGTTTATAAAAAGGGTTTTGTGAAATTGTGGTCCTGCTTTTCTAACCCATATCGGTGTTGTCTGGGAATTGATTTTTATTATGCTTCCGCATGTGCATCAAAATGAATGGGTCGGCAACGCGTCCTAGAACGTCATAATTTTTATCAACTACCGAGGAATGCGCGTGCGCTCGAGGTTCGAGGTGTAACATGTAATCTATGGGTTTTCTATTGGCTTAATTAAGCAATTATTGTGAAAAACAATGGATCAAAATCATGTGTATATGAAATCAAGCCTTAAGGGCTAACATGAGCAATTTTGCAATTCTTTGGCGAAAATTGCAAATTAATTGAAATTGAATTCAATTAATATTGCAATAGATCTATTTGACTAATTATCCATGTGTAAGATCACCTAATGTATTCAAATTAACCTTGAATTAAAGTGCCAAAACTTACGCAAAAAATAAATCAGGATCTTATATTAAAATTGAACCTAGATCCATGAAATTGAACCATAATCTTGAATGGGCCAACCTAAACTTCATCAATCAAAGCTCAACAATTCAATTTTCTTATGCTCAAGAGAGTGAAATTCCTCAAATTGGGAAGTTCTCATGTGGATCTCTCAAAATTAACCCCAGATCTAAGCTTATCTTAAGAAAATAAATGGAAAACAATCATCCGTTCGTTGATCATACAGAATCGATTTTGGCCATCTAATTAGAGCTTAAAATGACAATTCGCTTTTTAGCATAGCAAAACAAGTGGGTTAGAAATAGTCCCTAGATCAAATGTTGTAAAAGGAACTACACCTAATTATAGTCAAAATTAAAGTAATTTTATTTTTTGTCAATTTAAAACCTAAAACCAAAAAATTCGAAAAGCAAGATGATTAATCGAATTTTTGTAAAATTTTCGACACAAAAATTAAATTGACACTAAACAAAGTGTTTTGTGAATTTTTATTCTTTCGATTTTTTTGTCAAAGATTTTACCAAAAGTCAACAATTTAGTTGACTTTTCTAAAAAGTCGATTTTTTGGTCAAATTTTTGAATTTTTGAAAAATTAATTTGAGAAAAGTTAAATTAATACAAATTAACATCTTTTTGGGTGAAGAATTAATTTTAGATCCGGATTGACTTTTGATCAAAGGGTTGATTAAAAAGTCAACTCGAAAGTCAACCATTTAACTTTTTGAGATTTTCTTGCAAACAAATTGGGAATTGCTTAAAAATGATAATGCAAAAGGAAAAAGTGAAAAACGTCACTTTTTAGTTGAGAAATGGGTTCCGTCGCAATTAGAATCCTAAATCTCGGTTTTCTTACCCTTTTGACGCGTTTACTAAAAATCAGGTATCAACAGTTGCCCCTCTTTGAGCGGAAATTCGAAAAGATTCCACTCAAAGACAAATTGATACCTACAATTTTTAGTCAACTCCATTTAAGGAAACAAAAATAACAAAAGGGAAATGACATTTGGTTAGGGACATGTCTGGATACTTACCTTCGTTTATTAGGGTATTTGAACTCATGCATGGGATCTTTCTCTCCATCTCCCTCGTTGAATGGAATGAAGGAAATAAGATTGTTAATGAAGGGGAATGGTTTAAAGATGATCACTAACCTAAGAACAAGGTTTAAGGATAACCTAGAAGCTAAAATCAAGGTTTATGAAAATAACCTAGAACCTAAAGGACGGGGTTTAAGGTTTACCAAGAGGCTAAGGGATGAGGTTTTAGGTTTACTAGGAATCTAAGGGACAAGGTTTAAAGTTTACCAGGAATCTAAGGGATATGGTTTAGGCTAACCAAAAATCGGAAAGAATGGTATAGTCTAAGAGAATGATATGGTTTACGATGACCAAAAACAGGAAAGAAATGTATGGTTTTGGCTAGAAAAAAATCGAAATAAAGGGGTATGGTTTAGGCTGACCAAAAAATGAAATAAAGGGGTATGGTTTATGCTAACCAAAAATAAGAATAAAGGGATATGGTTTAGGCTAACCAAAAACTTAAGATAAGGTTATGATTTAGGATGACCAAAAACCCAAGACAAAGGGTATGGTTTAGGATGACCAAAAATCGATTATACTAGAGAACACATACTTTGAAAAAGAATTTCGAGATTGTTCGAGGGCCAACCTTACGAAATCATTCAAACGTGTCTTGGTAAACAATACCAATAGTCAAATTCCTTCGGAGAGAAATTTTAACAAAATGAAGTTTGATTAACCATTTTGTAAGTGGTAGTATGAACACCTAGAGGAGGATGAATAGGTGTGAAGACAATTTTTCACAAGAAACAGTAGAAATGTTTTGCTTCTAAAACAGAGTTTGAAGAATAACAAACTTTGAACAAGTTTAGACTATAGCAGTTAAACAGAACTATGAATAAATTAAAAGAGTTCAATGAAGAGAATAAAAACACAAAAATATAGTGGTTCAGCTTAGATCAAGCCTACGTCCACTCTCCACGCTGACAACCTACTGGCTAGATTTCACTAAGAATCAAAAGAGATTTTACAGCCTTGTGATCTTGACTTCACAGTGAAGAAACTCTACTATTTTCTCACAATGTCTCACTATGAGTTTCTCTCTTTTGTATACAACTTTATGCTCAGTAATTAGAGTAAAAAGGAAATGGAAAGCTTCAGACTTTGAAATTTCTCTTTCACGCACACGCTTGAACAACTAGAGAATCCTCCTTAAATACTCGTTCATGCCTTTTCAACCGTTGGCACTTTCCAAATGAATTCTTCCAATCAACCCCTTGGAGAATAAATCAAGGAGATCTCGAGTCGTTTGATGATTGAGATGAAAGCCCGTCAATCATGTTCGCCCATACAATCAGGATCTTGGTTTCCATAAGTAGATACTTTCCAAGTTTAATTGCCTTCCAAGAGATTTGAATATCGAAATTGATTCTAATAAAAATAATAAATCATATAGTTGCTATATCCAACCAGAAAGCCATCCTTAATCCATACGAGCCGAACCCTTTAAGAGAAAAACTAAATCTTGCATATGGATAAGTCTTCTTTCTTCAGTGGTGTTCAGTCTCGAATTTGTCAGTGTGGGCAGACTTTGACCTAAAGTCTAGAAGTCTTCAGACTTTGACATAAAGTCTGGGCGTCTTCAAACTTTGACATAAAATTCTAGAATTCTTCATAATAGACTTTGGATAAGTTTTGTCAACATCAAAACATTAAAGGAGTTTTCTTCAACAATCTCCCTTTTTGATGGTGACAAAACTTTCCTGCAAATTTAAGAACTTTTGTCTTGCAAAACAACTCTTAAATAGTACATGATATCTTATAAATATAAGTTGATTAGGATCTGGATAACATCGATTCTGCAACCACATATAACATATTAATCTTGAAAAGATAAGACAGATATCAAGACTTAAACAACTATCTATCCATAATCATTACCACAAAAGTAAGTTGCTTGCAAAGGTCAAACAGAACAACAGAATAAAGGCTCAAGAATAAAGGTTCAAAAGTTCAAAAAGTCAAACAAATAAGCCAAATAAGCCAAATCTCAAATCTGCACTTTCTCCCCCTTTTTGTCAACAACAAAAAGTGGAGAATGTCAAAAATAGATAAAAGTCAAATGAAATCAGGTTTGTTTTAGAATTTGAACAAGCTAGAAATCTCCCATCAACTGAACTGCCTTCTCAATCTTCTGGCATTGGAGAGAAACATTCTGAACTGCAATCTGAATAGTCTTTAGCATCTGAGCATTTTCATCATTCTTGACCACAGATTGACAAACTTGCTAATTTAGAGTCTGGACTTGTGTGTCCAAAGATTGTACTTGTCTATCCAAAGACTGTACTATCCTAGTATGTAGTTCAGAAGACGATTTGACGGCAGCTTGAAGTTTATGTATCTCATACTCCATAGTGTATTGCTGGGCTTTCACCTCTAAAAGGAGTTCCATCATCCTTGCATAATTAGCAGTTGATTCGGTTTGTGCACTAGCGTCAACTAAATGAATTCGAGGAGTGTTGAGAATTGAGGGAACATCAGCACGTCAAACACCATGACTTGGAGAGGATTCCTCAATATCAGCTTCAAGAAAATGTGAAGCATAGACATCCTCTGGATCAGCAGGAGATCTACTAACATCATCACTTGTGAAAATAGGAGAATAAGAAGTACCTATTTTCTCATGTACTCCCCCTGTTTTTGTGGCTATAGGTGGAGAAAGTAATTCTTTTTCTTCTTCTTCCTTCTCAATTTCAGCACTAGAGTGATGTTCTTTTTCAGTTAGAGCTCCTATAGTTCCACTCCTTGTCTTCTTTGAATCCTCAGATAAGGATATTGCAAAAGTGGGTTCATCCTAACCCTCTTCTTCTTCAGCTTCTCTTCCTGCTTCTTCTCTTTCCTCTGTTCCTTCTCTGGCTTCTTTTCCTTCTTTTCTTTGCTCCATTTCTCTTCTTTCTCTTTCTTCTTTATCCTGTTGCTGCTCAAAACTGACAAAACTCTGAAGATTCTTCAAAGCAAAGGCAGAGATAGTAAGATCATCCTCTTCGTCCTGCAGAATGAGAGATCTTCTTTTCTTGGCAGGTTTACGCATAAGCTCTTTGCCTTTCTTTCGTTTTGCAGCAGAATCTTGTTTGGTTTTGCTGGGGGATTCTTCCTTCAAGCGCTCTATGGCCTTGTTCGGTTCTTTGATCCTCATCTTGGACACCATCTTCAATCCTATAACCATAGAATCAATAGTTCTAATACAAAGAGAGGATGGAAAATTAATTTGAAAATGTCTTAAGAATTGAGTGACAAGCGCTGAGTAAGGAGCTGTCCTTTATCCTTCACAACATTCATGTACATATGCATCAGAATTGTATGAGGTAGAGAGAATTTCATTCCATTACTGATGGCAAACATCAGTTTGGCTTCAAATCGAGAACCATTTGTCTTTGAAGTCGACTTTGGTCGAATGCAGTTGATCATGACTTTATGTAGCAAAATATTTGAGGCAGACAGTCTGGAGTAAGTGATGCCCCTTTCAGGAAGTCTGTCCCTAATAAGAAATCTTGTTGCATGTCCAACCAAGACACTTATTGGTTGGAAACCACTTCTTTCCACCCTAATAACGTCAGCCAACGTGTCAACATCCACCACATAGCTTTTATCACGCACAATGAATTGAAATCTATTCGGGTCAAGAAAAGACAAGTTCGAATAGAAATAAGTAGTTAACTCAGGATATCCAACAACAATCTTAGAGCAAAAGTTCTCTAGTTGAAGGAAAGCCAATTTTTCCCTCAAATTCACGTTGATCGAATCTAAAAAGCCAAAGTCAATCGATCGAGGGTTCATCACCCCTTTTTTCAGCAGTCTGGTGTAAACTCATTTTTTATCCTTAGAACGAAAAGACTCGTTCCATCATCATGCACTTCAGTAGCAATGCCCATTCTCGGCTGGAACTTCAAAAACATCCTCTCATCATCGTCTTTGCTCTCAAGCTGATTGAGAGAGCCAAAGCGAGGATCAACTGGAGAGTTAGCAAATGCCCTATCTGCCGATCCTGCAAGCGCTATTCCTAATCTTTCCATCATTCGCAAGAATAGAGTCTCATTCTTATATCATCTTTCTTTTAGAAATTCATCGATAAAGGTCATGGCAGTACCACCCTGCTTCAGATGAGTGTAAAGTTTGTAAATAACCTGGGGTTTCATGGTTCGGAGAGGTTCCACATCTTCCTCGATTTCCTCTTGCACTGGTTGCTGAGGATTCTGTGTTGCATTCTGTGGAGAATGTTGTAAAACCTCTTCTTCCTCGGTCAAATCAAAATGTGTAGGACCCTCAGGCATATTCCGTGGTCCCCTGCTTACGATTCGAGACGACTTTCTTTGAAAAGACATCTTCATCGTCGTGGAGGATTTCGCGAACAAGTTCAAGTGAAAAAGATGAAGACTTGTAACACAAACTTGAGAGTAAAAACAAGAAGTAGAAATGAGAGTGTAGAAAGTCTATATGCTAGGGTTTGGTAAAAAGTGCTCGAAAGGAATACGAAAGGGTATATAAAGTAAATGAACGGTCACAAATAAAAGAGAAAAATGAACCGTCACAAAGAAAATTACCTTTTTTGAAATAACTGAAAATAAAAATAGCCAAAAATTCAAAAATTTGAAAAAGATAACTTCCAAAAATAAAATAGGCAAACAACGATTCGATTAAACATACCTTTTCATTCCAAAAATAAAATACTTGAATTCGAGACTTTCTTTTATTGAACTAGAATCTAGAAAGTCTGAGTTTGACCATCTTCAGACTTTAACCGATAGAAGATAAAATATTCAGTCTGGTACGAATAGACTTAAATAGATTTTTTTTTTTCCGGAGGCTTTGTAAATATGTCTGCCAACTGATTTTTCAAGTCAATGAACTGAATCATAATCTCCCCATTTTGGACATGATCTCTTATGAAATTGTGTCAAATGTCTATATGCTTTGCCCTTGAATGAAGAATTGGATTCTCTGTGAGATTAATAGCACTGATGTTGTCGCATCTGATCTCAGTACACGATTCTTCAATTCCAAAGTCTCTTAGCTATTGTCTTATCCACAAAATTTGAGAACAACAGCTTCTAAGAGCCACATACTCCGCTTCTGCTATTGATAGAGCCATAGTACTCTACTTCCTTGAGAACCAAGACACCAGCATGCTGCTCAACAGTTGACAAGTACCAGAAGTACTTTTTCTATTGACTTTACAACCTGCTAAATCTGCGTTTGAATAACCAAAAAGAGTAAAGTCTTATTCTTTGGGATACCACAAACCTTACTTTTTGAGTAGTCGCAACATATTTGATTATGCGTTTTGCAGCACTTAAATGAGATTCTTTGGGATCAGATTGGAATCTAGCACATATGCAAACACTAAACAAAATGTCAGGTCTAAATGTAGTAAGGTAAATAAGAGAACCAATTATCCTTCTGTAAAGCTTCTCGTCTACTTTCTTTCCTCCTTCATCTTTGTCCAGCTTTGAAGAACTTGACATTAGTGTCTCTATCTTCTTGCAATTCTCCAATCTGAATTCCTGATAAGATCTTTTGCATACTTCTCTTGGTGAATAAAGATACCTTTCTTCGATTGTCTAACTTGCAATCCTAGAAAGAAAGTTAACTCACCCATCATACTCATCTCGAACTCATCATGCATACATCTAAAGAATTTCTTGCATAGATTTTCATTAGGAGATCCAAAAATAATATCATCAACATAAATTTGAACCAATAGAAAGTCTTTACCCTGTCTTTTAATGAATAATTTAGTATCTATCTTTCCCTTGACAAAACCATTTTGGGTTAGGAATTTACTTAACCTTCCATATAAGGCCTTTTTCAGTCTGGAGACGGAGTCTGGCTTTCTTGGATCTTCAAATCCCGGTGATTGTTCCACATAGACTTCTTCTTGGATAAATCTATTTAGGAATGCACTTTTGACGTCCATCTGGAATAACCTGAAATTTTTATAGCAAGCAAAAGCAAGTAATAATCTAATTGCTTCTAACCTCATTATTGTTGCATAGGTCTCGTCATAGTCTATCCCTTCTTCTTGCGTATATCCTTTGGCAACGAGTCTTGCTTTGTTCCTGACCACTTTTCCTTTCTCGTTCATCTTGTTCCTGAAAACCCATTTTGTCCCGATAACAAACTTACCATTAGGTTTAGGAATTAACTCCCAAACGTCGTTGATGCTGAACTGTCTGAGCTCTTCTTGCATAACTTCGATCCAACTTTCATCAGACAGGGCTTCTTCTGCACTTTTGGGTTCTATCACAGAAACAAATGCTAGAGCACTAAACTCTTCTCGCCTTTTGGATCTGGTGCGAACCCCTTCATCAATGTTACCAATGATGAGTTCTTTGGGATGACTTGACTTATGCTTCCAGTTGCTGGTTGGTCTGAGAGTCTGCTAATCCTCTGTTTTAGTTGAATCTTCTAGATCTGCTTGTTGCTGATCTCTAGAAGTCTGAGCCTCTTTGGGGGAAGTAGATTTAGTAAAGTCTAGAATAGGTTCAGACTCTTCAAGTTGAACCTGATCCAATTGAGTCTGCACATAATCCTGAAACTTGACATTCATAGGTTCTTCCACGGATTGAGTCTTCTTGTTAAAGACCCTGTAAGCTTTGCTTGAAGTAGAATAGCCAAGGAAGATTCCTTCGTCTGATTTTTCTTCAAACTTCCCAGTTCGATCATTTGCATTATTTAAAACAAAACATTTACATCCAAAAACATGGAAGTAAGAAACATTTGGCTTCTTTCCTTTATATACTTCATATGGAGTTTTCTCTAAAATAGACCTCAAGAACACTCTGTTGATGATGTAGCAAGCTATAGAAACTACTTCTGCCCAAAATCAAGAGGATATATTACTCTCAATTAAAAGGGTTCTTGCCATCTCCTGTAAGGATCTGTTTTTCCTTTCCACAACCCCTGTGGCACCCTCGAACGGCCCCGATCCATTAGGGTCGCCACAGTTCGCTTACCTTTCACTTGTCCTGATAATATATCACTCTGATATCATAGAATTATAGTAGGTCCATATGTCCTGGGGGTTTATATCTTTTAAATCGGTCCCTGCGCAGTTTATATAATGGAAGCACAATCAACATCACCCCATCAAAATTTTAGAAACGATGCACACTTACTAGACATTTTTATAAGTCAAAGCCAAACACTTTTATTTACATAGACTTGATAGACATCATTAGTCGGCACACCAAAATTTGCCGTGGTTTTCTATACCCGGCTACATACCAAAAGATAACCGACTCCCTTTTTCTTTTCTTTCTGTCGCGACCTAATTTTTCGAGTGCACATTACTTAAAGAAGGCTAATGGATTACTAAGTCCGAAGACTTGGTGCGGACCCTCCCAAGTCCTACCAATCGTGACTTGATACTAATGAATTAAACCATTTAATCATGCAATTATACTCAATTTGGAGCCGCCACTAATCAATTAGGGTTGATTAGAAACCCAAATAAAGTATGGGAGAATACTTTATTTTCGCGAACCAGAGATTCAGTAAATCCGGGGACATGGTTACGCTAGATTAGTCTAACGCCCTTTTCGGTACCTTTTTATTTTAATTTTTAAAAAAAAATTTGCAGGCGGTCTTGATTAATTTTAACATAAGCTACTAACATACAAATGGTGGTCATGCGGGTGCACAATTAATAAAATAACATTCAATGAAAAATGTTAATAAAAATGCATGCCCTAAACATGATTTCTAAATGACAGGACACCTAATTAAATGTAATCTTAATTTAAATTTGCTATGCATGAATTTTACTTTAATGATATGTGAGATGCAATTCATATGGCATAACTTGAACTATCACTATATGTATGCAATCTTATTTACATAATCCTAAATATGCATGTGTTACATGACA
The DNA here is from genome assembly GCA_014182545.1 of Eucalyptus globulus. Taxonomy (NCBI): domain Eukaryota; kingdom Viridiplantae; phylum Streptophyta; class Magnoliopsida; order Myrtales; family Myrtaceae; genus Eucalyptus; species Eucalyptus globulus. Next base: position 12,575,282 of record CM024723.1, read on the forward strand.
TGGGATGGATGGCATAATAATTCTATATGCATGTTCTTTTATGATTTTTTTTTAATGATGATTCATTTTTTAATGCATATATGCAACCTATGCTAAATAATGATGATATGAAATGAGATTAATTATGAATTAACCTATTAACTAACCAAGAAAATGATCTTTAGTTTTTTTTTTCTTTTTTAATGACATAATGTTTTTTATTGAAAAGAAAGTAACTTAATGGTGCAATGATTCATCTTTTAGCATTTTCCTTTTTATTAAAAAAAACAATTAAACTATAACTCATATGGCATGCATAACATTTTTTGTTCCTCTTTTTGTTTTACTAATTGAAAATTGACTTAATCTAAAAATATCTAGGTGTGTTGCTTTAATATGAAATGTGTATGGACCTAAGTACCTAAGTTCTAGATATGACAATATTTTACTAATAAACAAATTCTAATTAAATAAACCTAACATGCAAACTTAATTTTGGTTTTCATTTTATTTAATGAGAATCATGCAATGCATGCTACTAATTTTAACATGAAATATGACGTGGCAATATGACCTAAAATATATAACATGAATAAGCATGCAATCTATCCTAAAGCATGAAATGAATTTATTCTAATTTTTTTGTATTTTCCATGAAATTCAAAATTAAAGAAATGCAACAATTAAATATGCAATCTAAATTAATTAAATGACCACTCGTTCAAAAAAAATTAATTAAATGACCTAATTATAATGACAAGCAATTTCTAACTAAATGAACTTAGCAATAATTACTAGATGATGAAAATTTCATAAACCTAATCCTACATGCCTGATTTATTAAACCTACATGCTTTGATGCAAGATTTTGATTTTGATTTTTTTTTTTTTTTTTTTTTTAGTGTTTTAGTGTTTTTCCAAGACAAGTAATTATCGACTAAACATTAAATTTAAACAATCAAGATATTCAATAAATAAATGATTAAAATAACCGAAAAAATAACCCGTTGTCTCACAGGTCAAATTAACGATTATTCTAAACCTAATTATCACGACAAAGAATTCAAAATAATTAAAAATCTAATCCGAAGTCTTACGGATCAAATTAATAATTACATTGATTTAACAACCAAAATACTATCAAAAAGCCCGAAAATTAATATAATTAAAAAATTGATCCGATGTCTCTCGGATCAAATTAATAATTACAATAATTTCGGACAAAATCCTTACGGATAATGCCTACAAAATGCACAAATATTAACATTGACAAACCATATTCTAACTTAAACAATAATAACAAAATTCAAAATTCAAAATAATAAAATAAAGAAAAACAAACTACCTAATTTGCTTTTCTCTTTTTCTTTTTCCTTTGCTTCCAAAAGAAAAGCTCGGCAGCTCGTGTGGCTAGTCACCGAGGGGACTCATCGTTGGTCTGGCAAAGGGAACTCCGCGAAGGCGGACCGGTAGGAATGGGGCGGCACCCGGGCAGCAAGGACAACCAGCGGAACAGGGGTGTCGCGGTCGGGGCTGAATCGGCGGTGGCTTCGCAGACATGGCATTGCAGGCGGAGGACTCCAACGGTGGGCGAGTCGCGGGCGTCGCGGCGGAATCTGGAACAAAGGGCGAGTGACGATGATGACGTGACTCGGGCAAGAATAGAGGCGCAGAGCAATGGCGTCGTGGTGCAGCAAGGTAGTGAGATCGGCGGCGAAACAGGGGCAAGCGTGGGTTAGCAGCTGCCGGTGATGGGTCGCTCGGGACTCAGCAACAACGAACAGGGCGGGGAGCAATGTCGGGTTGTCGGAGCAGAAGCGGAGGCACGCGAGTGCAGGCGGGAGCAACGACGACAAACGGAACCAGCTTCTGTGACGGAGGTGGTCGGAGAAAGGGCTCACAGGTTCGGAGCTTCGGAGAGGCGCAATGACCAGCGGCGAAGAGATCGGGCAACAGGGGAGCCCGGAACAGAGCGAGGGCAGCCGGGAGCTCGTGACCCTCGGTGCTATCGGCGGAGACAACGAGAGGAGCAAAGATGGCGCGCGAGGCAGGCGGGCGTCGGCCGCTGGTCGGACCAGAGGCGAACCGGCCGTCGCGGTCGTCGGGCTCCGAACCGTGGCGGAGGGCGGAGTGGTGAGCGGTGACTGGCGGAGAACTTTGCGGGTCAGTGTGGCGAGCGGAGGCATCGGGTCCTCATGGCCACGCAGGGGGGAAACAGCAATGGCGGCGACGGGATTTGGTGGTGAGATGGAGCGCGGATGCGGCTGTTGCAGGCATCGAGCGCCGGGTGGATGTAGAGGTGATGGCGTCGTGCTCCGGCGGAGGTGCGCCGCTGGGCGCTGGGCAGCAGCACTTACTGGGACGTGCAATGGCGGAGGTCCGGATGGCCGGTGGAACAGCAATGGTGCAGGGCGCGGAGCGGGCAACGGGGACTTCGAGATGGGGACTCACGAAGAAGATGAACAGTTGTTCATCTTTCCTTTTTTTTTTTTTCGTTTCTTTCTCTTTCTCACTCTCGCTGAACATCCCCTCTCTCTCGTCCCACTTTGTACTTTTTCTTTTCCTTGCCGACGTCAACTCCTTCTCTCTCTCTCGCACGTACCATCTCTCCCTTCACTTTTCTATTTTTTTTTTGAAAGATGAAGCGAAGACCCCCCCTTTTGTTCCGAAACATCGCCCTTTATTTATAGAGGAAGACTCAAAGTTGTTTTTGCGAGTGAGATATTCACTCAACAGCTCCAACAATAAAAGGCTCCAAAATCAAATAAAAACTGATTTTTTTTTGAATTTTGAAATGAAGATCCCTTTATTTTTTTTTCCAAAACCGAATTTTTATTTTATTTATTATTTTCTAAAATATTAGGTGTCAACACTTTCCAAACAATCATATACATAAGTCTATCAGTCAGTGTCGGTGGTCCAAAAATGCTTCATCTGCTAACCGTCACTCTCGGTCACACCCAACCCGGTCCATCAGCTGGCGGCGGTGGCAACATCCCCAGTATGATCCCATCACGGCGGACGAACACCGCCAAAAACTCCTGAATGATTGGGTCGGCGGGCAAACCAATGTCATACAAGACCAGTACTCATACTCGAACAAAAACTAACCCTTGTATCTCGAGGTGATGATGCTTCGAACACTCACACTCAATGTCGACCGGTATACCATAAAATGTGCCGGGGGTGAGTAGTAGTAGAGGCATATCTTATAGTCTGAAATGTTAGTCCCCAAACGGGGTGAGTACAACCACTCAGCAGTAAAATATTCATTAAGCTATATCGTGTAGTACCATCAATATCTAGATTCATGCAACATAGACAAAAGTAGGTAATCAAAGGATAAGTATGTATCAAAATCATGAAATTCTTTAATGCAATGGCAGGTACAATTTCGAAACTCTCAAGATGCATCATGTCCAGTTACACGAGTCCCGATCATAGGGCCAAACTGTTATGACACATCCCATTCCATGCCATACAATTTAGTCCCATAACCAGACCACTCTCACACTTCATATAATCATCAGTTTTAATCATTCAAATGGTTTTATCCCCCAAAGGACCAATGTTTGCATCCTTCTGGGATTCCGCACCCAACCCTGGCATCGCGGAAGCCTCCGGCATTCAGCCACTTAGGGCCACCGAGCATCCGGAGCGTGTCGAGTCACACCTCCAGGCATCTCGCACCCTACCTGGCATCATGAGGAACCTTCGAGGTTTGCCATGAAAATGGTTACCCTAGCCCTCTGGATTTACGTACCGACAAGCATACAACCGGGCATCCTGAAGCTCCCAAGGAAAAACCTCTGGCATTCAGCCACATAGGGCCACCGGGCATCCACAAGGCATCGACTCATTCGATCCTTTGGCAATCCCGACTCCTGGGGCATCGTTGACCCGAGGGTCTAACGGCAACAATTAACATCTTAATTTCCAAAAACACTTTTCAATGCAATGACAAGATGTCCCATGAATCTTCAAATCTCAATATTTCATGATATGCTGAATGTCAATATCATCATGTCGAATAACAACTCAAGATGCATTCACCTTTGGGACAAATTGAACAAATTCGAAACAAAACAGCTCAAACATCACAATGCACAATTTTAGTAACAATTTTAAAATAACCCCTAAATGAACTCAGAAAATTATGAAATTTTGACATGTTATAAATAAGACATAAAGGAAAAAGTTTCATGCAGAACACTAAGTCAGATTCATTGTATATCAAGAGAAGTAATTGCTATATTCTTTACTAACATTCTGTAACAGTTTCCAGATTTAACATTCACAGAGAAAATCATTTTACTGACCAAACCTTGTCCATTTATTCTCAAATTTTGATATATTATTCCTAAGGATGTTTCCTACCACTTTAATTAAGGCTTTGAAGTCCAATTCTAACTAGATAATTACAGAAAATTCACGGAGTCATCACCGGTCAAGCTCTCCTCTACGAAACAGTTCAGTGTTTTCAACAGGTTCACTTTTACCTTCATATTTTTTACATTCATGTGGCTATAGCTAGATGTCAAACCCAATCGAATGGATGTTATCTTAAGTAAAATGGTTCCTTTCCTTATTTTCATCATTATAAATCAAGGCGATACAAATAAAAAGACTTTCTATCTATATTCCTCTAAAACAGAATCTTCATATACGGTTTTCTTCTCTTCTAGCTCAGTCCAACCATTTGTTTCTCTACCAATCTCCTTTTACAGCAACTTAATACTCTTCCACAACATCTAAGGACACTTTCAGCAAGTTCTTATTAACAGAGAAACCTTCCACAGCTTGGTTCAAAGCATATATTCATCCCTAAGCTCACTCATTGCAACATGTACGACATCTTTCCACTCGGCAACCATTTCCTCACCTTGCTCAACAATCACAGCTTACTCCAACACAAAACAGCAATATCACATTTAATCCTCCACAGATCGGCATTCAATCTTCATCTCAATCATCCAAAAACCTAACATGCAGTTTCCATTTCAGCATTTCCTCAAATCTACCAGCACTTCACCAGATAATCACAGCATGCATAACATAGATCAATGAACTTCTACTTGCCGCACTCCTAAGCTTGATCGGGAAACAAAACAAGAAGCTCGTGGGTCTTCGAATGCAGCTCAACGGCGACGGTTGCGAGCAGCGTCGACGGTGGCAGCTCGCACGGGCACACACGGAAGGCAGTCCTTCTCTTCCTTCCTCACGGCTCACACTCGCGCGCCCGCTCCTCTCACTCGATATCTCACCCTCTCACTCACTTGTTCGGTCACTCTCTTTTGCTCACATTCATGAGCAAATTAGCCACTAGTTTTGCTAAAACCAGTCAACAAAGAGGGGGCTTTTCGGTGGTTTAATCAGGCGAGAGGCTAGCTGGAGCACACGTGTCCAGCAAGCTCAAATTTCCTCTCAGCCGCTCGACACTTTGCTTCTCTAAGCGAGGAACGTGTCTTCAGCATTTTATTTAATCCTTTTCTTAGTCTTAATTTGCTGGCCGATAATGGGGAAGCAACGTGGCTAACGTTGGCCCTGCTTCAGTCAATATTTCCTTCACGAAGTTGACTAAAGCATCGACAAAATGGAAAAAGATTGGGGCAGCATTGAGCTTGGGTAATTCCTCCTCTCCACGCGGGCATGCATGTTCCTCACGCATGGCCAAGTTCCGTTCCTTCAATTCTCAAAAATCAATGGATTATTCGATGACTAGATCAATACTAAACGAAATGCGTTGGTCCGACAATAATACGAACCAAATGTTCGCATGTAACGCCAACGACATCATCCGACGATACTTTCGTCACTTAATCACGGATCGCCGGCTATCCAAGGGTCGTCAAAATTCTCGGGCGCCACAACCCCATTTTTTTCTGGAGTGTATGGAGAAGAGAAAACATGCTGAAAACCAGATTCATCACAGAACTTCGCAAAGTCTTGATTTTCAAATTCATCTTCATGGTCTGTTCGTATGCTCTAAATAGCATATCATTTTTCATTCTGAACCTTCTTGGCAAACTTTGAAAAGTGAGAGAAGGCTTCAGACTTATTTGCCAGAAAATAAACTCAAGTAAAGCGAGAGTAATCATCTACGATTACTATGCAGTACTTCTTTCTACCAATACTTTGAGTTCTAGTTGGTCCAAAGAGGTCCATATGCAGAAGCTGTAAATCTCGATTGGTAGAAACTTGATTTACAGGTTTAAAGGAACTTCTAACCTGTTTTCCCAAAACACATGGAGTGCATAATTCAGACTTTTGATAAGTCAGGTTGGGAAGACCACGAACAAGTTTCTTGGAAGAAATTTTGGCAATCTGCTTCATTTTAACATGACCAAGCTTTCAATGCCAAAGATTTGCTTCATCTTGAATAAATATAAGACACTGAGAACTTTCTGATTTTATATCCATAAGGTAAATATTTCCATGCCTTCGTCCAGTGAAAGATTGAGAGAAATCTTTGCTTGTTCCCGAACAAATGCCTGCTTGAAAATTTATTTTGAATTCAGTATCACAAAGCTGACTTATGCTGAGTAGATTGTAATTTAGACCTTCCACCAAGGAGACATTGTTGATAGTCAGGCTTCTAATCTTCACTGTTCCACATCCAACAATCCTTCCTTTGCTGTTTCCACCAAAGGAAACTTTTCCACCATTCACTGAACAAGTTTTATGAAGCAACTTGAATCTCCTATCATGTGTCTCGAAAAACCACCATCCAAATAAAATTTGATCTTCCTCTTGATAGTGACCTGTGATTAAAAAAAAAAAAAAACTCAAGTTTTCTTTGGTACCCATATTCTCTTGGGTCCAAGAGAGTTAGTATTGAAAATAGTCTTTGCCCAATCTCTCTTAACAGGTCCCCAAACCTTGGAACATTCCTTCTCTTAATGTTCTGAGCTGTTACACTTTGAACATTTGAGAGCACTTCGGCCAACAGGTTTTACAAAAACCTTTTGAAAGTGACTTTTGTAAAATGCCCTTGTAGGTCTTTGTTTAATTCTTTCTTTAATTTTGGGAAAATCAATTAAAGGAATAATTTCTGAAGTCATACCCAAACTAGATTTGTTAAAATAAGGTCTTTGTACTGAAAGTCCTTTTGAAAATCTTTGTGTGATATTTGAAATATCTTCTTTCAAAAAGGTATTTTCCTTCAAAAGAAAATTAGAATTTACTTTCAAACCAACAAAGTTCTTCTATGTACTTCGAGACTTTAACGGGAATTTTTAAGTTACTTACCTTAACTTCTTGATCTGAATCTGAATCAAAATATGTTTCTGATTCTGAGTCTAAATCGGAATGGGCCATTAGACATATATTGGCATATTCCTCTTCACTTTCCTCACACTCAATGTCACTTCAGATTTCAGCTTTGAGAGCCTTTTTGTACTTCTCAGTTCTTCCTTTCTTTTTCTTCAATGGAAGACAGTTAGGTTTGATATGCCCATTTTTTCTTACATTCAAAGCACATTAAATCTTTGCTAGTTTCATTATCCTCTGTCGATCTCTTCTGGAAATTTTGTGTGCTCTTTTTTTTCCAATTGAATTTTCTTCTCTTTCTATTCAACTTTTGAACTTCTTAATCAGAAGTGCTAGCTTCTCATCGTCCATGTCATCTTCTGAATCTATATTATCAGAATCATCGTTAGATTTTAGAGTAATTGACTTCTTACCTTTAGGATCTTCTTCCTCATTGATCTGCTCCACTTCATAAGATTGAAGTGTGCCTACTAGTTCGTCTACGGATAGATGCATGATCCTCTGAGTTTCTCTAATTGATGTCTTCGCATGATTCCACTCTTTAGAAAGTTCACGCAGCAGTTTTGTTGACTTTCATTGGTCCTGAGATTGGTTGACCTTGATAAGCCAGGCCATTTACAATCTCTGTGAAGCGACCGAACATATCAGTGATGGATTCTCCAGGCTTCATCTTAAATGCTTCATATTATCATAGTAGAATATTGATTTTTGTTTCCTTTACTCGATCAGTTCCTTTGTAGGTAACATGCAATCTGTCCCAAACTTCTTTCGATGTTTCACAAGATGAAATTCGGTTATACTTAGTAGGAGATAAAGCACAGTATAAAGAGTAGATAGCTTTAGCATCAAAAGCTTGTCTCTTGGTTATTTCTGCTTGTGTTGTTTCGCCAGCATCAACAACGTCTTTTCCTCTTTCTGAAGTTGATGTAACTTTGGGATTAATCCATTTTTCTACCACATCCCACTCCAAGAGATCTTTCAATTTCATAAATGTCTTCATTTTGTTTTTCCACACATTGTACTCCTTCCCATCAAAGTAAGGAGGTCTGGTGTTGCTTTGGCCTTCAACCAATCCTGGAGCCAAAATACTAGCCATAGATCTTTAGCTTAGAAGTATAAACACTTCAAAGAAATAAGCACACATGCTCTAATACCAATTGTAAGTGCTAATATGAACACCTAGAGGGGGTGAATAGGTGTGAAGACAATTTTTCGAAAGAAACAATAGAAATGTTTTGCTTCTAAAATAGAGTTTGAAGAATAACAAACTTTGAATAAGTTCAGACTATAGGTTAAACGGAACTATGAATAAATTAAAAGAGTTTATGGAAGAGAATAAGAACACAAAAATATAGTGGTTCGGCTTAGATCAAGCCTACGTCCACTCTCCACGCTGATAGCCTACTGGCTGGATTTCACTTAGAATCAAAAGAGATTTTACAGCCTTGTGATTTTGACTTCACGATGAAGAAACTCTACTGTTTCCTCACAAAGTCTCACTATGAGTTTCTCTCTTTTGTATACAACTTTGTGCTCAGTAATTGGAGTAACAAGGAAATGGAAAGTTTTAGACTTTGAAATTTCTCTTTCACTCACACACTCGAACAACTGGAGAATCCTCCTTAAACACTCCTTCATGCCTTTTCGACGTTGGCACTTTTCAAAGAAATTCTTCCAATCAATCCATTGGACAGAATCAATCAAGGAGATCTCGAGTCGTTTGATGATTAAGATGAAAGCCCGTTAATCATGTTCGCCCATACAATCAGGATCTTGGTTTCCATAAGTAGATACTTTCCAAGTTTACTTGCCTTCTAAGATATTTGAATATCGAAATTGATTCCAATAAAGATAGTCAATCATGTAGTTGCTATATCCAACCAAAAAGCCATCCTTAATTCATACGAACTGAACCCTTTAAGAGAAAAACTAAATCTTGCATCTGGATAAGTCTTCTTTCTTCAATGGCTGCCATGTCGAATTTCCATGTCAAGCGGACTTTGACCTAAAGTCTGGAAGTCTTCAAACTTTGACATAGAGTATGGGCGTCTTCAAACTTTGACACAAAATTCTAGAATTCTTCAGAATAGACTTTAGATAAGTTTTGTCAACTTCAAAACATTAAAGGAGTTTTCTTCAACACATTTAAGGGTTAAATCAAATATACTAAACTGGGAATAACCTAATCAAAAAAGTCCTTCACAATGAGTCTCAGGTGTCTCGAAAAGGATTTTTGTTCCCATCCTTTTGGTGTGGGAAAACTATTCAATCTCACTAGAGAAATCTCATATAACCTATGTCCTAAAACGTTCACAGTGAATACAAATCCATT